>PVKS010012607.1:0-53264 GCA_004027875.1 Aplodontia rufa
AAGCTTAAATTAAGGAATTACCAGAGTAAATTGGAGAAAAGAGTTAGCAGTAGGGTTAACTAAGACTTAGAAACCTGAAGCAATAAGAACCAATCACCATTACATACACACCGATAAGTATTTACATCCACCTCCACCAGAATTCCGAGTTGGTCGTAAGTCAAGAAAGGAGCAGAGGAAACGGAAGGGAAAGAAAGAAAGAAAAAAAGAAAAAAAACCCAACAACAACAAAAACAAAAGAAAAACCTGAAAACCCACAGTAATGTTAAAAATTTCGAAAATCTTATTTTTCAGGCGGAATCCCGTTAAACAAAAACAAAAACAAAAACAAAAACAAACAAACAAAAACCACCTCCAATAAAAATGCAACACTAGCTGTTACAGTTCCGAGAATTTCTGACCCTTAGATCCAGAGGTATGTATCATTTGGTGGTGTAATGAAACCCAGGATCAGGCTGGGAATTTTTCAGAGTTGAGCTTGTTTGGGGAGAAGCGGATTGATTGAGTCCGGTGGCCTGGATTTTCTTAGAGGATCTCCTCTGAAATTTTCTGTAGAAAAGGGGTATATGACTCCCCCTGGGCAGAAGCCTGAGTTGGTTGTTTCCAGCCAATCTACACTCCAGATATTTCTTGGGTCTGGGGCTCAGAAATTGTAGGTAGTCGATTTGCTCCTTTTACAGAGACCGTGGGACTCTGATTGATCCAAGCAGAGTGGCTAGCCTGAGTCTCGCTTCCTCAGGATTAATGATGGCCCACTCTGCGTTTTGTGATCCCCAGAGGGCTCAGGAGCTGTTTAGTGCTGTTGGCTAAGGACCTCAGGGAAAGGGCCAGGTCTTTCTAGAGTTTTGTGATTCTCCATTACAAGCATTAGAAGGGGACCTGCTTGAGGTGCCCAGGACTCCACAGCCTTGGTTATGTGAGGAGCTCAGAGGCTTAATTGAAACCCAGGCTGCCCCATATATTCAAAGCTTCTTGCGGCCGGTTACACGCAGGGGCTAGGGGTGGAAGACTCCCCCTGCCCTCAGGGACACGTCACAATGGCGACGGGCCGCTGACTAGATTGGTAGCAATCTCTCCCCAGCGCTTTCTGCAAGACTAGGCAAAGCAATGAGCAGTCAGTTCGCAGTGGTGCTTGGTCATGAAATTCAGACCCTTCCTCCGTTTCAGGTTGCAAACCTTTGCCCGGCGAGGCGCTGAGAGGCTCACAGTGTGTTTAGCTGGGCAGGTCGCCCCGCCCCCTGGCAAGCGCGCCGCTGCTGCTGCAGCTCGCAAGACCCGGTGTAAATTAGCTATTGAGCTGAAAAAATATCTGGACTTAAATCCGAGTTCATATATATGGAGAGCAGTCAAAACCGTGAGTTCACAGTGGGCCGGTGCAGAAAGGTCATCGCTGTGTTTAGTTGGGCAGGTCGCCCCGCCCCCCGGCAAGCGCACAGCTGCTGGCGCAGCTCGCAGGAGCCGGTGTAAATTAGCTATTGAGCAGAAAAATATCTGGACTTAAATCCGAGTTCATATATATGAAGAGTGGTCCAATTAGGGAGTTGGAGGCCAGATGAGGGGATCTGATCAGAGGTAGCTTGGACCCCCGTGAGGAAGTTCCACTCCCACCGGGTGTGGGAGTGGCCCCGCGTTTGGCAGCAGCTTCCTCATGTTGTTTTTGTTTTTGTTTTTTGGTTAATGCTCTTCACTTTTCCTTTGGGGTCAAAGAACTAGCAGGAGGCAATGCCTGCCCGTTCCGGGAAAATCGTCCTACCGTGGGAATCTATGTGCCGACGCGCAGCCTGTGCTGACTCTCGGGAGCTTCACGGTGTCAGTGTCGCTGGGATAACCGCCATCTACCTCCCTGACTTCATTCTTAAAGGTGACAGATCAACAAGGCTTTCCTCTAAGACTGGGAATAGGGTAGGGATGTCTACCCTCACTGCTATTTTTCAAGATGGTACTAAAATCGTAACCAACCAAGTATGGGAAAGCAAACAGACAAAAACCCCAATCCAGATTGGAAAATGAGTAAATAAAATGGTCCCTGTTCTTAGACAACATAAGTATTTATAATATCTCAAATCACCTATAAAAGGATTCCTAGAATAAACATAGGTTTAGTAATATTTAGGATACAGGCCATTACAAAAAAAGCAAATTATATGTTGTTTTAAAAAATGATGAAAAATTTGAAATTAACATTGGTAATCAGCAGAATACAGTCCTAATTAAGGACTATTCCTTACCCCAAGATAGGGGTGTATTGAAACGTTTGTCCAGTGAGCTTGCAACTTTGCTATCCACCAAGAACTGCTGTGTCTCTGCTCCAATCCCTTTGTTAAATAGGAACTTGCATTGTCACTGTCCTGTCCCTATTCTACCATTGTATGTTAGATGCATGAGGGGCAGATGATCTTTTTTTGTTTGATTTTGCAATTGTTCAGAAGTTTCAGAATCAGGAGGACTTAAATCTGATGTAGAGATTCAATCTGGGATTTCCAGCTTGGTGTTATAGTTAGATGAAATATTTACAGCTTCACTCATTTTGTGTGAATGTAAGAGGAAAGCAAATATTTCCCACAAGCAGTGAGGAATGAATTAAGACAATATTTGTTGTTATCTTATGTGACTTGGGATTTGGCCATATAGTTTGATTTGGCAAATGGCATGTGAACTAATCTTACTTTCGTCAATACTTGCTTCCTGCACTTGTTCTTTTCCTCCGCTTCAAGAGTAGCATGTCCCAGGCCCTCCCTCTTCAGCTTGGATCTGGAATGAGAAGACTGGTGGAACACAGCTGTGGCTGCCCTGCATAAAATGACATGCAAAGTAAACAAGGTCTATCCTGTCGTGCCTATCAGACACTGAGGCTTTGGAGTTGTGTCTGTTACCTCAGGACAGCCTGGTGAAAACTGATATCCTATGTTAATCAATAATACCATTATATAACAGATTTCCCGAACCATGATCCTGGTTATTTCACTTGAGTCCTTTTTCTTCCTTACAGTTCCCCCATCCATGCCTATAATCCACTCAGTCTAGTCTTATTTCCTTCTAAAATTCAGAGTGGGACCCATTCTCCATTCTAGTGATAGTAATCATATCAGTCTTGGTTATAACGTAAAGATGGCCTTCTGTTCTCTGAATTAAGTACACCCATCCCTGGGCAGCCTGGCTTACAGACTTCTTTCTGTTTTCTTCTTAGCTCTCTCATCGAAACTGTTTCCATTTTCCTCTTCTTCCACTGTTTCTGAAATTCTGCTGTTTTTTCGAATGCACCTGCTTTTATATCCTTTTTGCCCTCTGCTTTGAACACCTTGTCCTTGGCTTCCACATGTTATTCCGTTCTGCTCACATGGAGTTAACTTATCTAGTCTCTCCCCTTTAGGGGTCTCTTAGATGTTACCTTTTCTGAGACCCCTTCCTTATTAAAGCCTGGCTTGGTTCTCACCTCTGATGTGAAACAATAATGGTAACCTTCGTGATAATGAAGTACAATTTTGAATTTTCTGTCTCTACCCCTTGATTTCAAGGATTTTGATCATCATTTTATTTGCCAATTTAGAGGTTATGTGGCTTCACAAATATTTGTAGGATGAACAAGTCTCAGGCAGAATTCTGCTAGGAAAAGATACACCTGTGGCAGGAGGAATGAAACCTTTGCTTTCTTTTGACACATCAGAATTTTAATTTGATTGTCAATATATGAATTATACACTTTATGAATCTTCTGCAATAGAAGTGTAAATCTATACTAACTTTATACTACCTCTTTGCATGCTTGGATACCATCTCTCATTGTCCCTGTGCATGCGAATATCATACAGGTGGCAGAGAACTTGGAGAGATCATTGAATATAACACGTCCATGGAAAACTGCTGATGCAGTTAGCAAATGCCTAAACTCGGATGAAAATTTGCTTTGCTTTATGCTACGATGTTTTTAAATTATCACATTGTTAATTGCAAAATTAGGTTGTGTCAGATGAATTCTAAAATCATATGCTAATTGTTGTAGAAGGCTTTTTCATCCCTGTGACCAAATACTCAACAAGAACAACTTAGAAGAAGGGCAGTCCTTTTGTGGCTCACAGCTTCAGAGGGCTCAGTTCATAAATTGCTGACTCCATTTTTCTGGGTCCCAAACGATGCAGCACATCATGGGGAAGTGTCCAGCAGAGGAAAGCTCATGGTCTGGCAGGTCAGGAAGCAGAGAGAGGGGAGAGAGGGAGGGGCCATATGGAAGATGCATCCTTCCAGGCAGCCCCCAGTGACCCACCTCCTCTAGTGAAGCCTCCTTCTTACAGTTACCACCCAGTCAGTCCATTCAAATTAGTATGGATTGATTAAGTTGAAGCTCTCAAAATCTGAGCAGCTCTCAGAATCTTTCACCTCTGAACAATCATGCATTAGCAGAAGCTTTGGGGGAATGCCACACATCCAAGCCGTACACTTATCAAGATTGGATTATATCAACTGTTTGTCCTATTTTTGCTAAAAAGTAATAATGTGGTATTGTTATACTTGTATATAATTTATGATTTATTAGGAGCTTCCACATTAATTCACACAATAACTGTGTGCAACAGGAAAAAGTGCTTACATGTAGAAAAATTTAGGCTCAGGGAGATAGAATCACTTATCCCAAATGGAATGTTAGTAGATGATGATAAAGGAAAAATACCTTGAATTGTTTTATCCTTATTCCAGGCTCCTGTTATAAAATCCCTAAGTATCTCTATAATGAAGTGCTGATTCTTTAATGAAATTATATAAAAATGTATACCAAAGTACACTTCTTAAATGATTCATGAAAGTTTTGAGATCTCTGTTTAGCAGTGTATCTTATTAAGATGTTGAATTAGAATTTCTAATGTATTTAAGAGTACCCAAGCAATTTGTGCCAATATAGGGATTCATGTTTACCTACTTATATAGGGGGAAGCTAAGACTCACTAAAAATGAGATGCCTTGATCAGATCACTTATATTATTGGATACCACTGTTTTTTGCTTTATACTTTTAAGATTTTATTGAAATATCCATCCTTTATTTACAATCTCTAAAGTTTTAGCATTTGCATTACTTGTTTGCAATAAAAAGGTAATTTGAATGTTCCTAACACCCTTACCAATGCTGATCATGTTTGTGGCATGGTACTAGAAATCAGCATTTTATTCTATATTTGAGTGACCCTTAAAGCTATTGATAAACAACAATGAACATTTCATCAATACACACACACACACACACACACACACACACATTTGATGATCACACTGGCCTTTTTCTAATGATTAAGTAAGAGAGGAAGATTATATCATTAACTTTGTAAAGCAAAGAGTAGGGTCTGTTTCACCCCCAACAGCAGTGTGCCTTAACAGATAACTAAATTAAGGCAAATATGTAGAATTATTCTGAATTACCAGTAGGGATCTTATAAGGATTTCCTGGAAAAGAGAGGAACAAAACTCCTCAGTGAGTTGACAGTTATGAGATTAAGTAAATTTTGTATACAAAATGCTTAATATAGTGCCTGGTGTATTAGGATTGCTAGATTTAATAAAATTAAAGATTGGTCAGTTAAATTTAAATTTGAGATGGTTTATTTTAAGTTGGGCATATGTCAACTAAATTTATTCACTGGTTTTTCTGAAATGGGATAGATGCTAATAATTATTCATTATTTACTGAAATTCAAATTTAAATAAATGCTTTATCTGGAAACCTTGGGTATGTAAGTGCTGGATAAATGTAGGATAATGCTCCTGCTTTTGCTACTGTTGTCCTGCAACCTGAGTTGTATTCCCAATACAATGCAAACTGAAGTGTTAAGAACATCATGCCTGGAGCGGTGGCTTGTCGCTTACCATGCTTGCCAGACATGCGTGAGTACACGGGTTCAAACTCCAGCACCCATGTACACAACTGTCAGAGAAATGGAACCCATGTGAAAAACTCAATAAAAATTGATTCTCTCTCTCTCTCTCTGTCCTTCTCTCTTAAAAAAAAAAAAGAACATTATACCTTCTTGCAAACTTTTGACGGCAATGACCCTCGACCTCTCTTGAGCCTCTGATATTACTGACACTACTTGAGTTCTCTCTTGCTGTGCCTTTCGTGACAGCACACTGTCTGGGTTCTCTTTCGATTCTCTTGCAATCTCTGCAGTGCTTAGGCTTCTTCTTTGTCACTGTGCTTTCTTTTTCTCCTACCTACTTCTGGCTGCAGGCTTTGCCCACAGCTGTCTTTGTTCTTTCCTTATTTCCTTTGCTGCTTTCTCTTTGAAGAGGACAACTTTTCTCACAGTTTTCGTTACCACTTTTATGCTGATCTCTGTGTCATCCTGAGCTCCAATCCTGACCTCTTCTTTCTGCTCTGAGTCTAGATATCCAGCTCACTACTGAAAATGTCTGTGTAGTCAACCCAGGGGCTTCACACTAAACACTTCATCAAATTAACACTTCATCATGCTTCCCAACTGTCTTCCTTGCAATTTCTGGTTCTCACATATCATTATTATATTTTGGGATTGAACCCAAGGGGCAATTTACCACCAACAGTATTATTTTTACTTCTCCTGCTTCTTTAACCTTGATAGGTAATCAGTCTCAATCTCTATTGTTTCTTTGAGTAGTGGGATTAAAAATGCTATTTAAAGTCAAAATGAACTGTAACTACTTCTCCCTTCCTGGCTGATGTATGAGTATAGAGAGGAACTATGGGGAGAGCTGGTGTTATTTATTTCAGGGGGAATGTCGTTATCTGTACTGCTGCCTTTTATTTACAGACATATTAGGGTAGGAGAGAGAGAACAACTGAACTTTCACCCTCTAACAGGTTAATCTATGTTACAGAATGGTTAAGTGCAGACTGGATGGAATTTGATTCCAATGGGTTTTATTAATGAATGTTTGCTTATGGAAATGCAAATCCAGGACTGAGGAGGAGGTAGAAAAAAATGACATTTTCTATAAAATAAAGAGAACTGGGAGATAATAGAGAGTCAAGGGAGAAAGAAGTCCAAACAACATAGGAGGAAGCCCGAGTTTCCAGAGAAAGCTTCTAATGAGAAATTGCTGGTGTTAGGCTAACGGAGAAACTGTCAGAGTATGGATGCATAACATTCGATTTAAATGACTTGCTTAGCAGCACTGGATAACATCGTTACCAACATTACTTCAAACTTTCAGCAAGGTTTTCTACATTCAGCATTTGGTGCCGAGCTGAGTCTATATTTAGGTTGATATAGAGCAGAGACTGAAGACATGGATTCTAAGGCGAGAAGCAAATTTCATCCAGAACATGAATGGAGCAAAAAGTGGAAATTTCCAGGAATTTTAGGAAAGGGTAGGATTTCCCACATATTGAGGGCTTGAACCAACTTTATGTAAATTTCATATGACAAGGTAACTTGCCATTTGGGCTACATTCTCTCTCTCTCTCTCTTTTTTTTTTTTTTTTAAGAGAGAGGGACAGTGAAAGAGACAGAGAGAGGAACAACTTTATTTAGTTTTTCACATGGCCTTAGTTGTTCCAACACTTAGTTGTGTACGTGGTGCTGGGGTTTGAACCCAGGTCCTCGTGCTTCCCAGGCAAGCGCCGAAACCACTGAGCCACCGCTCTAGCCCCATGGGCTACATTATCTCAATAAGAGCTTAAAATCTGTCACTTCCACCCCTGGTATTACCCCTAAAAATTCCTGGTTTCTCTAGCTTCCATGGATTCATATTCATTTTGTTTACTAGTCTTCTGTTTGATTTTTTTGGACTCCAAATCAGAAGTTTGTTACCAGTTAGCTGGGTGACTCTGAGTTGGGTCACTTAGTATCCTTTACCATAACACATAGAGATTGATAGTAATTCTTGCTTTTCAATATTATGGATTTTTGTAAGTGATGTTGGAACACAGAGCAGTTACATTTGGAATGCTCTGCATTTTGCATAATTATAAGCATGGCTTTACTCTTTATTTCCAGTAGATGGGGCCAGGGTAAGGATTTTGTGCCAGGTTCCAAATGCTTATTGAGGTTTCTTTGAGACAACTGCTTTATTCCAGGTATTTTATAAGATCCTCACAACACCCCTATTAAGTAGGAATTATGATCCCCGTTTTAAAGACAGAAGAAATTGAGGCTTAGAGGGTTAAATAGTTTTTCCAAGGCTGCATGAGTTAGTAAGTGGCAGAGCTAAGATTAGATCAGGAGTCAGTCTGGCTCCAAATTCCACGTTCTTTCTATACTGTTCATCCCAAGAGAGGAAAAATGCTTACTTCAGCTATGTTCCCTAGATAGCAAATCACTGAGCTTTTTTGGAGACTGCAGGTAAACTGATGATTAAGCAAATTAATCAGGAAAAATGAAGAGTAAGTATTCTAGCAGATTTGTATGATCGGATCAGTGAAGTGCAAAATGGCAGAACTCAGGGACTCATTGTACTTGCCTCTTCATTCTTGGAAATTAAGGATTGTGAGAATGGAGAGAAAACGGGAGGTGGGGTGGAAAGGAAAGCACCATAAGAAATATAAAGTACTATACAAGTAGGAAGTTTAATTATTTGGGGTATTATTGTTTTTGAAATTATTCTTTGGATTCCCATTTGTGCAGTAGATTTCTTTTATAATTGATTTTTATAATGGCATGCCACTTTCCCCGGGGAAGTGTTTGCTAGCTAACTTCATAAGCCTGACAGCTGCAGGCAGGTGCAATGCACAGCCGCAACAGCAGCTTTGCACTAATGGGACCAGCTGGATGTCTGGGAGGAGGTTCTAGCAGATAGGTGCTGAGGAAATACACACAAGGAGAAGTTGACAAGTCCTGAGTGGAAGACACCTACATTTACGTCTGAATTTTAGACAACATTTTTTGAGGTAATGACCTTGAATGGTAATAGATAGGTAAACATCCATCGTTGTCAAAATCATGTAGTGCTATTGATAAGAGGTAGCATAAAGATTGGGCAGCATTGAAGATAATTGCACATTGGAAACAGAAGCAATTTGAAAGTATTAAATTTTCTTTGTACAAGTAGTACGCATGTATTCTTAAAAAGTTAGAAAATTTCTTTCTATCAAGTGAATTCCCATTTCCAATTTCTACCTTTTTCCATGATCCCTGTAAAATATTACTATGTATTTTCTAGCATTTTAATCTATTTACACTCTTTCTAAATAAGTATTTGCTCTTTATCTCTCCAAATGCACATACACATATATGTGTATTGTGCATATACATTATACACACATGTGTTATAGTTTATTTATTGCATATTATGTATACATGTATTTAAGCAACAATTGGATTCATACTATAATCCTGTTTTGATTTCTGTTCCATCCCCACTTACTCTATTGTGGACATTTTTCTGTTAGTACTCTCAGCTATACCTCAGGGTAATAGCCATTTAAAAAGCTAATTTAGAAATAGCAACAAGGAGGATATAAAGTAGTATTTTGCAAGCAATGAAGAAATGAAGGGAAAAAATGGGAGAAATGGCAATAAACATAATAAGTTGAACAATTATTTATAATTTTTTCTCTATCTCTGCTACTGTCCTATGTGTTCAGATAGTTTTTATTTACAATGTGAAATGTCTGAAGGATGAATTTTTTATTTAATTCTTTTAGGTGTACTTATTTTATGGTTAAAAGAATCTTCATGTACATGTTCTCATAAGTAGAAATGACAGGCTAGAAACTAAAAGACAACAATTTCTTTTGCTCTACATGGCCTTTTGCTAGAACCAACTGATTCATATAGATATCACTTTTAAAGTGGAATTTATTCCTATTATTGCTATCAGTTTGCTCACAGTTGAATGGAAAAGCATATCATAAGTTTTGCTACATAAAAACAAACAACATAGCTGGAAAACACTTGACATATAGTGTTTCTGTAAAAGAAAACTTAAAAGAATAATTTTATAAGAGGGAGGACTAAAGTTCCCAGAGCTATTCTTGATAGCTTTGAGTTTGGAATCTCTACTAGGTCTGAGAGCTAAGATAATGTTAGAACAGTTCTTAAAGGAGGTTTCTGCACTGGCCAACTGAAATAGTAAATTGAAAGCCTTTTTCACCTTCTTCTCCTGGAAATGACTCTAGAAATAAGATTAATGAGCTGTTGGAATTAGCAGTGTGATCTAAGCAATGCCATTGGCCCCTCTAAATATAGCCTCCTTCATTTGCAGTACAGGGTCAACTTTCTTCCACGAATCTGCTGTCCAGGAATTTCTTTCCAAGGTTCCTTAACACAGCTCTCAAATGCAGATAGGGATAAAGAAAAATGCACTAGTTTAACCCACTTTGTTGAACTAGTAGGGGGTGGAATGGAAATGTGTGGATTGCAAACAGAAGACTCAGCCAGTCAGCCAATGGGCAAGCAGTCCCTGCCCAGGGAGCACTCATAAACCAGCCACAGAGAGGGAACTGGTAGTACCAGAATATTTACATAGAGAAGTCAAATAACTACTTGAAGATAAATGTTAAGATCTGGGATTAGAGAATACAAATCTTCATTTTCGTGGTGTCTATTTTGCTGGACAGATTTTAAAGCAGACTCTCTGCTCTCACCTCCTGATATTCATACCTTTATGTAGTACAGTTCCCATTGTCCTGGCTCCTATTCCCCCAAGCGTGGAGAAAGCTATGACTTTCTTCCAAACAAAAGAACAATGCAAAGGGGACAGGATCCATGGGGGTATGTGTATGCAATTATCAAATAGGCTGTAACTCCCATTTAGGAAGGACTCTTTTCTCTACGTTGCCTTTGAAGAAGCAAGCTTCCATGCTGTTGCTTCCCTACAGAGAGGGCCATGCAGCAAGGAACTAAGAGCAGCTTCTGGTCAGCAAGAAACCAAGCTCGCCAGCTAATGAGGAACTAAATACTGACAAAATGATGCAAACTTGGAAGTGGATTCTTCCCCAATGGAGCCTCACATAAGAATGTGGTCCTGGATGGTACTCTCTTTCCTTGGAGATGACTCAGTTGAGAAATACCTGGAATCCTGACCCACTGAAACTGTGAGATAATAAATGTGTATTGTTTTGGGTGGCTAAATTTATGATAATATTGTTACACAGCAAGAGATTAATATATTGAGACATAAAACTTATAATTTGATACCTGTTATCATCTAATTGTACCTCTAAAATCTTTACCTACTGTAAATGAGAAAAAATAATTCTAGGACATGTACTAAATCCTCCCATTTCTAGCTTAATCTATTTTTTGTCCTTCTGACTTAGAGGTACCCACTAGGTTTTCTTCTGAGATGACAGCCCCCTCCCTAGAACTAACAGAGCACTCTATGCTGCCACCTGTAGGTATGATACCTCTCCTTATCTCTCACAGTGTCATGGCTGGCACTGTAAAAAAAGTTAACAGGAGAAAAGTATAGCAAATACATTTGGAAGTAAAGATCCAAAGACTCACAGAAAACAGTTTTTCATGGTTAGGTTCAATGAAGAATGGACAGTATGTCAGAATACGATTGAACAAAATGGTACTACCTAATGGAAATAAAGAGAGGAACCCACCTTGGCCTGTCCATGTGCCTCTTGGCCTCTCTGTGTGACGTTCTTTCTTCTCAGTAGTGGGGCATGTTTCCTCTGGAATGAAGGCCTTCAAGAGTAAAAGGAGAATGCTTTTATGGCTTATTTTGGAAAGAAGAGTTGTAATTTCTATGACCTCTCTAGGGGACGAGGAATTCTGGTTCCTGTGAATTACTTCATGGGGAAAATGAGTGACCAGAGACAGGAAGATGACATAAGGTCAGTAAGACCTTGCTTCTGAGGCCCTTCCAATATTCTTTTGTTTAATGGACTCAGCAGACCAAGGTGTCATACTGGAATGTGTCATGATCTGAGCTCCAACACACCCATTCGTGACTTATTTGGTCAGGGACAGTGTTTGTCAGGTCAGCTGCATATTCTCTCCTAGGCGCTTAAATTCAGATGTAAAGCCTGAGTTCCCAAGGAAGGCTGAAGTAGGAGAATTTGGAAGTTCAAAGCCATCCTCAGCAACTTAGCGAGGCCTTAAGCAACTTAGTGAGACACTGTCTCATAACATTAAAAGCAAAATAAAAGAACACAAGTAAAAAAGGGTGGGGGATGTGGCTCAGTGGCAGTGTCCCTGGGTTAAATCCTCAGTATGCAAAAAAAAAATTAATTAAAAGAGATAAAATAAGAATCTGGATCTGTCAGGCATTATAAAACTGAGATAAAATTGAGGGCAGAATTGGTTCCCTGATAATGAATAGGCTGAAGTGATCCTAAGCACGGGAGAATGGAACCAGGAGCCATTAACAAGCAGCAGGACTTCAGTGAGGAGTTTGGAGCAAGACACAGGAAGAACAGGAGGTGAGAAACTCACTGGGAGACAGAGTGGGGCTTAATGATAGTCTACTTTCCATGAAGTCTTTTTTTGTTTTTCAAAGTGGAAAGGAAAAGGTGATAGACAGTCTCCCTCTTTCTTTGTAACAACTCTTCCTTTCCTTAACCAAATCATACATGATGAAATGATACTCTATGTGAATGCTTTTTAATTTATATTTTTCTTGCATCCGCATTTTATTTACATATGGTTTGAATAGGTGATACACAGTTATTGATTTAAAAATTAAGAAGTTCGAAAGTCTCCCTCAGAATGGTGTTGTCCCTCTGTAGCCCATGATTACACTTCGGAAATATCAGTGTTACCAGTATGGCACTGATCCTTCCAGATATTTGTGCATATTCCAGTAAAAATCTATTTTTCTCATTTTTTCTAGATGTTGTCCAGGTGCCACACTGTTCTACACCTTAGCCTTTTACACTTAATGCATCTTGTTGCTAAGGACTTTCTATATCAGTACTAAAAGTGCCTTTGTATTGTTGTAGTGTTTCATATGAATATACCATGTAGCCAGTCTCTAATCATTTTCTCTGATTGCTTATATGATTTTCTTGTTAATTTTAATTTTTAGTATGATATGCCTAAGAGTGAATTTCTTTTTTTTTTTTATACTGCTTAAGATCAGCTAACTTTGAAAGTATGGTTAACTTTTTCCTGTGTTCACAAAAATTGGGTTAGTGATTTTATTTCTTATTTTCCTTGCTAGTATTGGATGATTTCCAAGAAAGAAAAGAGGACATGCACATTTTAAGTTAACACCTTTAAATTGTAGTGAGTTTATTATTTAATGAATGTAATCTGCATGTCAATTTCTATTAGAATTAATATTGTAATACAAGTTACAAGTTATTTGTAATCTGGAAGAATCTGACCTTGGAAGTCTTTTTTTTATAGAGGGCAGCATTTTGAATAAGATTGGATTTTCTTTAAAGAGTGATGTCATCTATCTTTTGCATAGATTTTTATAGGTATTGAAAAATCTTTAGATTTAATTTTATAACTTATAGTCAAACATCTTAAGATACTTTATATCTTAGGGTGATAATTACTTTTAATTACTTTAGAATATTAAAGTCTTTTGCATAAATCCACGTGAACAATTCATTTTTTTCTGTTCTTGTCTTCCATTGACTTCTTACAATAGCCTGTTATTATCCCTGTTATCTGTCAGATGAGGACACTGAGGATCCGAGAAGTTAAAAACTCAACCAAGGCGAGGGGCAGAAACAGCAGTCACACAATCTGTTGCTCCCCTCGCCTGCGGCCATCTTTCTCCCGGAGTCTACATCCTGATGCTTGCTTCGGCCATCACTGGGAAGTTGTCTTCTGTTTATGTTCTAAAATGAAATCATCCTTACTCCTAGTGTTTTTGTTGGTTTCCTTTTCCCTAGTCTTCTAAAACAACTTTGTGGTAGAATGCATCACTTAGAAAGGACTGAGTTAGTCTTTATGTCAATGGAAAGATTGTTTTTCATTTTCTAGGACTGTGTCTCCGCTTACACATCGCACACTTAAGACCTACATTTCTTACAGAAACTTGGTTTTGTAAATTCCTGGCTAGTCTCCCTTTCCATGGACCTCTCTTTTTTGTTTTTTAAAGGGAGAGAGGGGCAGTGAGAGAGACAGAAAAAGAATCGATTTTATTTAGTTTTTCATGTGACTTTTGTTGTTCCAACACTTCATTGTGTATGTGGTGCTGGGGTTTGAAGGTTTGAACATGCATCCTTGCACACGCCAGAAAAGTACTGTAACCACAAAGCCACCGCTCCATCCTCACCACTTCTTGTTCTTCTTTTTTTTTAACCTCTGATTCCCTTAGTCTTCCAAGCCCTTAAAGAGGCAGTATCATTCTTTTTTTTTTAAAAGAGAGGGGGGACTGTGTGTGTGAGTGTGTGTGATGGGAAGAGAGAGAGAGAGAGAGAGAGAGAGAGAAACTGTGTAGGAAAAAGTCTTGGTTTGTGGTGCCTGAGAAAGTTTTGGCCAGACTGAAAGATCCCTGGAGTCAAAGCTACTGATACAGAGTCCCACACTAGGCAGGAATGGAATGGGACAGAACTAGTTACTCTGTCATCCTCAGTGTGGCTGCAAACATCCTTGTAGCCATGTGGCTTCAGGGCTCACAGGAAGCTGTGCAGGCCGCCCACCGATTATCCTTCATTCAGCAGGCTCTCCTGAAGACTGTCTGACTGGTGTAACTATCTCCATGGCTGTCATATCACCTAACTCCCTTGCAAAGATTCACTCGTAGCAGTAGACCAAGAGAGCAATAAAACAAGAGAACAAAAGAACTCCATCTTGACCCTCTTGCTTAATTGAAATGAGGTCACTTTCAAAATGGACAGCTAGAGCTAAATTCAGAAACTTGGGCAACCATGGCAGGACTGTGTGTGTCTGGGACTAAAGAGATGTGTAGTTCAGCTTAGTTTTAGGAGGTACTGACTCAGCTCTGCAGTCTATAGAAGAAAGGAAGTCAGGGGCTCAATTCCCTCTAATTTTTGAGAGTTAAAGCATCTGAAAATTGTGGGGCTTTGTCTCTGGCTTCTTTTTCTGCAATTATTTGCCTTGAATATCTTAGGAAGTTGGGATAATAAAGATATTTTCATAGATGGGTATTTCTCAATCTAGGATTGTTAAAATGAGGGTCTGTAGATTGGGAAAGTTCAGCTTTTAAAAAAAGGAAGAGTATTATTAGATTTTAAGACAATTTGCTTTATTTTTTATTTGTAAAGTTTAAAATGATAAAACTTGAAGATATTTTAAAAATATGATTGTCTCAGGACAAAAGTCATTTGCAGTGGCAGGAATTCCTCTGTAGCTGCCACCAAAAATAGGTTTCAAACAAGGTGGCCTCCGGGCCTTCATTCTTTGCACATCAGTTGAGAACGTTAGGAAACATGACAGTGAATACAGAAGAATTCAAGTCATTTTAAAGTTCACTTCATTCTCTCTTTGTGGGCCTCAACATGAATTTTATGGAAAAGTCACAGTATTCATTTTATTAATTTGGCCAGATAAGTGGAAACCACCTAAGATACCTCCTGGGCTTGATGGATGTAAGAGAAAAGTAAGGCAAATGATGGGATAAACTGCCAAGAAAGGAGCAAGACCAAATTTACACACTTAGAATTGGCACAAGTTTTTATTTTCAAAGCTTTTATCTTAGTTACATTTATTAATAACTGTCTCAGTGATTTAGATTATACCCTTTGTTTTTCCCCCTACCTATTCATAAAAAACTATCCACTCATGGTGAGGATCAAAGCCAAACTACTTTCAAATCTGTATTTTTACCAAATAAGCTATTGCTTGATAAGCTATCCTGTTTTACTAATGAGAATCAAGTTACTAAATTAATAGAAATTAATACAAAGGACAATAAAAATGGCCCTGACAGTTGGTGAAGTAGCTGTAAATGTCCTGTTAAGGTGTGGCCATGAAGAATTTTCAGAATGTTCTTAGTGATACAAATCACATTAGCACTTAAGCATATGTTTTCCTGCTATGAAGATAATGGTTCTCAGGGTGGAGAAGTGGTTCGGTGCTTACAGTGCTTGCCTGGACCTTGCTTGTGCAAGGACCTGTATTCGAATCCCAGATCCACTTACACAACTGTCAGAGCAACAAAAACCAGTTAAAAAAACTAAATAAAATTGATTCTCTCTCTCTCTTTAAAAAAAAAAACAGATAACTATTCTAATTTTATCTCATTCATCAAACAGTTACCCTCCTATGACAGTTTACTTTATTGATATACGTAATTACTTAAGAATTATTTCACTAGCTTCTCAACATTTTTTCCATTCTCCCTTTTATGATTCCATAGGATGTTAAGAATTGTTTTTGTTTTGATTCCTATCATGCTTGACTTTTTTGGCAGCCTCTTGGATTTTACTGCCTACTACTCACTGAATAAATTTGAATATCTTTAATGGTCCACAAGGCTGTCTATGACAATGACTTCTGCCTACTTCTTAGATCTCACTTCCAGCTCTCTCCTGCTGAGAACTTTATGCTTTGATACCATGGTATTACACAAATCTCTTACAACCACTTCACTTATTTTGTTTTGTTTTTTATCTTTGCTAATGATATTAGCTGCATAAACTCCTCTTTTGGTCCCTTCCCCATCGTTACCTCTATTCCATTTTCTTCAACTGACTAACTCCAAATCATTTTTTCAAATCTTAGATCAGGTCAGTGGTTCCCTCCTTCCTTAAACCTTTGTGATTCCATCTCTATGGGTATGGGCTCTACCTCTGGGCTCTCATGATAACCTGTTCACACTTCTGTCTGACTTCCCACAAGTAGTGAAATCATCTTTTATTTGTCTGTCTCCCTCCAACCCAAGCAAGCCCCCTGTGGACAGGAACTATATATATCATTCATCTTACACCACACTCCTAGCAACATGCCTGGCACATGATGCATTGCAATAAATGCCTGTGGAATAAAATTCCAATTTCCTCTACTCCCTTTGAATTTACATATTCATTTGCCTGATATTCCAGGCATTTGCATCACTCTTAAGAATTTGGCTAGCTTGAGTATGTTGTTATTTTAACTCTGGGTAGTGGTTCATGTCGTCATTTCAGTTACTCTTTTAATGTTCTCTCTCTAAGTCAAATAGAGAGGCCTTTAGACTTGGGAAATATTGAACACCATGTGGAAAGCTCTGCACATGAAAAAAGATCTGACAGCACCGTGGCACAAAAAGCAACATGGTTTAGTGACTAATGTGGGGCAACTTTTTAATTTTAATCCATTTCCTGCTGATGACTGCAGTGCAATTGTACATGAATCATAGGGTCTTTCTATTCCTTTGATATAAACTGAAGATCCCAAATTTTTGTGAAAACCAGATCAACCAAGGGACTCAAGAATATCTACCAAGCAGGATCTTCAAAAATTCTTGGCAAAAGTGTTATACAAGAATTGGTGGCTTTTTTCTTCTATTTATACTCACTGATTCTGAAACATATCAGAGCGGTATTACTAGTGTCTACTTGGTGAACATTATGCTAGAGGGATCTCAGTTAAAATAATCTGCTAGAGCGTTAGCCCTAGAAGTCATTTTCACTTGTGTGGATTTCTTCTGTGGCTTTGCTAAGAGGGGATGCATATTCAAGTATAGAGATGAGGCTGCTGCCATCTGTCCTTGTAGAAGGTGAGAAGGGAAGTTAATACTTCCAGAGAAGATCATTTTCTCACACCTTCTGAAAAACACTGCAATTTTTTAGTTAATAGGGAATCTAGTTGTCACTTACTGGGTGTGGCCTTGGGGCCTGTTATATTCTTCTGAATTTGAGTATTCTCATATCTGCAATGTCTTTTCCATCATCATTCAGGAAGAAAAAGTTGATGGTTTTTAAGCTTTAACACTTTTTCATCTTTGAGGTAGCAGACACAGCTGGGCTCCACAAGGTACTGGCAACTTAGAGGGCTGTCTGGGAACTTGAGGCACGGAATCCATAGAGGCTTCTCCTAAGCCATTCTGCTGTACACAGGATCAGGCACAGAGCCAGCTACAGATAGAAACAGCCAGCCTTCAGGCTGACAGAAGACAACCACAGGTGTCTTTTGAAAAGTCCATGCAAAATTTTCTCCCAGTACCTTGCCAAAGTTTTCAGAAGCTATTTGACCCTTTTAAAGCCCTAGTAGGCAGAAATAAAATAAAGATAAACAATAGACAGCTGGAGGAACATACAGCAAATTTTTCTCCACGACTTGTACTTATTTATTTGAGTTTCTGTCTGATATCCTGTCTCACATTTGTGTAAGCACTCCTGGTAATGACACTAATGATAATAACTACTGAAACTTATGAAATAAGGACTAAGTGCCAGACATTCTTCTGAAGGCCTTATATTAATGATCTCAGTTAATTCTCATTATAGACTTACAAAGATAGATATTGCAGACTAAGGGAACTAGAGACAGAGGTTCCACAATTCATCCCAGGTACAATTTAAACAAAAGACGTGTGCATCTAGAGCCCATTCATACTATATGGTCTCCCTGAATAACTGGCCTTTTCGGTTGGTATTGTTTGATTTCTTGGTTTCTGTGGTTCAATTTGACTCTATTACCAGTTTTTGTTGCCACCGGTAGCACGTTATTTCCCCTTTGTCTAAGCTCTGTCCTTTTGTTTAACACACCTATGAACTACCATTTAAGGCAAGCCATCCTCTTCTTCCATTCTCTTCTCTGGCAGGTAGCTGCAGTTCCATCAACAACACAGCTTATGTACAAAGAAACCCAAAGACAGTCAACACATCACCTTATGAATGAGAGACAGTGCCCGGGAGCTAGTCCCTGCTATTTTTCTACTTTTAATTGCTCAAGTCCTGAGTTATACAGACGATAAGTGTAGAATCTATTAATTGTCTGCAGCTGCTACAACAAATTACCACATAGTAGGGTAGTTTAAAACAAAAGAAATTTGTTCTTTCACGTATGGAAGACAGAAATCTGAAATCAAGCTGTTGGCAGATGGGCATTCCACTGGAGGCCCCAGGAGTGCACCCCTTCTTGGCCTTCCTGCTTTTGGTGCTGCCAGCATTCCTTGACTAGTTGCCACAGCATGCCAGTCTCTGCTTCTGTGGTCATATTGTCTACTCCCATTCTGTTAAATCTCCCTCTGCCTCAGTCTTATATGGACACCAATTAATAAGTTTAGAAATCAGCAGGATAAGAGTCTCTTGAAATCCTTAATTTTTTTTCATCGTTTGCTATATTAAGTACTTTTCACTCTTTTACCCTGTAAAGTCACATTCACAGGTTCTGGTATTAGGATATGGACATATCTTTCTGGGAGTCACTATTCAGCCCATTACCCATGTCCAGGCTACAGTCACTCTCCTACATGTGCATATTACTGAGCTCCAGCAAAGCTCAGACTTCTCAGTACAGCATCTAGGCAGCCACTATCCATTGGTTTTGAAGACACAATTAATTTTCTATCCAGGATGGTCTATAGGTACCTTTCACCTTTCAGTCCTTACATTTGATGCCTGCTACTCTTGGCAAATACCAGCTAAGGTCAAGCTTATGTATAATTCCCTAGGAGGGGTTATAGTGCTTTATATCACTTATAGTTTGGTGGGAAGATAAAAATAAAATGAAGATTTAATCCACTGAGGAAAAAAATATTTTTGCATGTACTAGAAAGCTACTTTTCTGAATTTGTTTAAAGAATAATGCTGTCTTCTTCTAGTTCATTCCTTCCTATTGTTTACTTATCCAGACATCAGAATCTTAAAATCTGCCCAAGTTAAGATTCACTCTTCTTATATTCTAGACATTTACATAAAAATAGAACCAAAAGCTAATAGAAAACAGAGCCCAAAAATTTGAAAAAAATGTTTTAGACAATTTATTTTGGTCCTGCATTTTAATCTTTTCATTTATTTATTTGGTGTTATTTTTAATTTTTTCTTTCTAGTTTAAAAATCCCTGTATATTATCTTTTGATATTAGGTAAATTGTTGGGGGAATGGTTTTGTAGTGTGATAGTTTGGTGTTTGGACAAATTTGCTTCAAGTCTTGACCATGCCAGTTAGAGACTGGGTGACTTTGGGTAAATGAAATGATTATAATAGCTCTGCTAGTTTTTTTGGGAGCCAGAAATGGCATAAATAAAATAACCCCCTTAGTACAGCTTGTTGCATAAATAAGTGAATATTTTCTAGTTGGTTTAGAGGTAACAGAAAAATAAAAAAATTTCTTTGTTTTAATAAGGTCATTCTAAAAATAGAAACATCTATATTTCAATTCAGTGATGGAGAGTTAGTACAGAGTAGAGCCTGATTATCAGCCAAATGCTTTTTGAGCACAGCAAAGCCTACTTCAGCTTGGCTATGATTAAACAGTGACATCACTGGAGAAGAATAATTCTGAGGGTAATTGTATTCTATGTTGAAATATTTTTGGAAGCAGAAATGTTAGAAAACCCATTCAGTTAAAAGGACTTTATTTCTATTGTAATTTCATTGAAAATAAACAATTTTGGTCTGTGAGTCAATGCTTGGCGTGCTGCTTTTTGGTTTAGGACTAGAATATTTAAATATTAAAGGTGATAAGAATAAACTACTATGTATGTATAGAAAATTATGATCTATGAACATGATTTCTTTCCTTCCAAATTCCACTCATGGTCTTATATTTCTCATTCTTTACTTTTACATTGTATCATATTAATTCTGTTCCTGTTTTCATACAATTGGTTATGTTATTACTGTGTTGTTAGTATGGAAGCTCACAGGAAGACAGAGCTAGGCATCTATTTCCGGAAGGCTCTGCCCAGTCCTATTTGACTCCATAGAGTCACTTAGAAGACACCAGCTGCTAATGCTGAGCACATTGAAGTTCTCCTCCAATGGGAGATAAGAAGTGGCAATTTCTGAGAGAAGTGCAGAGCAGTGTTGAGAAAGAACACAGACTTTGAAGGCCACAGACCTGGCTGAAAACCTCAGCTCTCCTTGAGCAGCTTTCTGACTTGGAGCAAATCACTTGCCATCAGAGTCTTTTTTTCCTTATTTCAAAAATGATTACAATAATACAGATCAGCAGAGTTGCTTTGGAGGAAGCCAACTGGCACTGTGTTTGGCTCATAGCAGATGCATGCTATCTGAATTCCTGTTTTGTCTTTCCTTTTGAATGGAAAACAAACAAAACCAAAACAACAGCACACATACTCCTAAAACAAAAACCAAACCAAACCAAATGGCCTCATATGAATATTCAGATCTTCTTATTTCTCAGTTATTCATAGGATTTTATTTGAATCAATGTTGTATTTCCTTTCACAGTAAGAAAAAAAATCAGTACAAGGATTAATCATTTGATTAAGTGTCAAGATTGCTTGGTGTTATTCTTTAGTGGAACATTATGCTTTTTAAAATGCTGCTCTGCTTGTAGCTTCTTAGTTCCGTTTGCTTTACAGGAGTTGTTTGAATCTTATATGCAAGTGACTACATATCAACTGTAAGATATAATCACCCATTCATCACATAGTCAAAATATTTATTGAATGAATAAAAGTGTTGAAACAGATCTTAGGTATTTCTTTCTTCTATTTCCATAATCCTTTGTTCTTTCATTTATATGAGATAATTTGTTTAAGCTGCATCATTCACTTAGTAAATGTTATGTGTAATATTTAGTAAATACAATGTGTTAATTGCTAGCTAATATGGTGAATAAGACTCTTTCCCTGTCCTCAGATTGCGTATAGATATTGAGAAGATTGGATGAGAAAATAGAGAATGTTACATACATATATACACATATATATCTCATGTGTATACATATAAGTGTGTGTGTGTTTATATATGTATATAATTTTTTCAAATGTCTTATCCATTTTGAGGAGGATTGGATTTAGCTCAGAGAACTTGGACTAAAATGCAAACAGTGGAAGTGGGTACTAGTACAGCAGTAAAGAGTTTGTATTTGGAGTCAGATGGGTCTAGGTTTTTGATTCCTCGCCATGTCAATTCTAACAAAGGGAATCTATTTTTAGCCTTAGTCAAACTATATGGAAGATGCATTTGCTTGAATATGTGTATGTACATGTGTATGAGTTTATGCACGTGCTTATGTTTAAGTTTTGGGAATAGACTTCCATTAGATTTCTTGGTTGTTGTGACTAGAGAAAGCATGTTTATTGAGGATTAATAGATTGTGATTGTGTTGGAGCTTTGAGGAGCACTGATGGCAAAGGGACTATACTGTGTATGTTAGTTAGCTTAGCATTATTATAAGAAGGTACCTAAGATAAGTAATTTGTGCAGAGGAAAGATGTATTTTGGCTCATGGTTTTGGAAGTTCCAGACCATGATCAGATGACCCATTACTTTGGGCCTCTGGCTGGGGTACCATATGATAATGATGGGCAGCACATGACAAAGAAAACTGCCTATATCATTAGCCAGGCAACAAAGTAACAAAGGAAGAGGGAATTGCCTTGGGTCTCACAATCCTATTTGAGGACATTCCCCCAGTGACCTAAGGATCCCACACAAGATCCACCTCCTAAAGGTTCTACTCTCTCCAAATGGCACCACCCTGGAGAGCAAGTCTTTAATACATGGACTTTCAACTGACATCAAAACCACAGCACACAGATTTATATGAATATAAGATTTGAAATCTTAGAGGATTTGAAAGTGCATTTAGAATAGCTCTCCAGGGGCTAGAGCAGTGGCTCGGCTGTTACTGCGCTTGCCTGGCACGTGCAAGTACACAGGTTCAAACCTCAGCACCCACGTACGCAGGTAAGTGTCAGAGTAATGAAAGCCATGTGAAAAACTCAATAAAAATTGATTCTCTCTCTCTCTCTCTCTCTCTCTCTCTCTCTGTCCTTCTCCCTTAAAAAAAAAAGAATAGTTCTCCAGAGAAACAGAATCAGTATATATAATGAGATAATAACTTCTAAGCATAATATCAGGCTGAGAAGGAGACTACTAAGAGTCAACCTATATACAAAAAGTAAAAATCATATGCTGTGATAATCAGTATGAAACAAAGGATTCATATTTATCTTTCAGTGGAGCCAAAATCCAGCTTATTCATCTCAATACAGACAGATGTATTTCTCAAGTCTGGCCCAACCTTGTCCTGGAATGTAGAGGATTCACACAAGACTTACCTTTACCTGAGTGCATACGAAGCTCTGCAGCAAGGAATGAGGGGTCTACACCTGAGGGAACTCCCCATGAGACCATAGGTGTGGGTTTCTGGAGGGCTAGTAGTCCTGAAAAATATGTCACTAGGGGTATAAACCATCTGCTCATACAATTTAATTTTACTTTCAGAATCTTGTAAGGTAGAAATTCCCTTGGTGAAGGCATGCTGCCGAGGTTGATGTGCTCATTCAGACTGCTCCACCTTCCTTTAAGAGTAACTTCCCAACCTGCAAACCGTAAAGGCAAAAATCCACATATCCCAGATTATTTTACGACTAAATTTTATATGCAATCACACAAGGGTTGGGAAGAAGACAGACAAAGGCCATATCAGTCTCCTTTTGCTGTTTTCTTTTAGGAATCCACTTGGTGGAGACTTAGTTTCTTCTACCAGTGGTTCTGAAGTTTTTAACCTTCAGTGTCAAGGTTTCGTGAGGGATTTGTGGTGGTGGTTGCTACAGTTTAGATCCCTGAGGTCTGGATTGCAGTTACTGCAGAGTGATTTTCTTTAAGACTAATTTTTAAAGAGCAGTTATATGTTCACAGCAAAACTGACAGGAAGGTGTGGAGCTTCCCCATATATCCTCTACCTCCACACACACAGAGCCTCCTCCCCACATAGTGAGTGTTCTTGATTTGATCATGGAATGACAGTTTCAGAGGAAATTTTATAGTGTTCTAATACCTATTTTGGAGTCAAAACTTAGAACACTTTCTTCCAATATTTCCAATGATTTCAGAACAAGAAATTTTCTGTGCGAGAGTCCATCCTGAATAAATATCTAGAGGGAATTTCTTTGCATACATTGAAACTTGACTGGTACAGAACGACCTGTTTCATGGGTTGGAATATCAGTCTACACTCACTTCATGAAACAACTCAGGATGAACTTTTCCCCTGATGTCTATGGTCAGATATTTTGTCTCTAACTGGATCTGATACAAGTGAAAGCCTTGCTTATTTCAGAACACTGAGAATTTCCACTGTGATTCTAACAATGGGTTTTGTCACAGGCTGCAGTTGATCCAGATCAGTCACAGACTCTTTTTAGCTGTCTTTAAATCTACTGGTACTAACAGCCAAGTGGAAAAGCTGCTTATACTGCAGTCTATGCCATCTCTTGCTCTGGGCTCCACTCCAAGCTAGCGATGGCTTGGTTTGCTTGCTAATTTTTGAGTAACAAATCCACTTGGGTATATGTTTCCTTCCAAATTCATTAGGGTTCAAAGGCACTATGTGGTGTTGTTAGTGGCAGTGGCTTCTTTAGAGGGAATATTGTGTAATACTCTGGATCATGGAAGCCCAGAAACAAGGTTGTCTGACACTTCTTGTGCATCAGGTTCTTTCTGCATTATATCATCAGTATCATGGACTAGTATGGTACCTCATATGTGAATGGGAGTTGTACTCCTTGTCCTGACAAGTGAAAAGCATATCAAAATGATATCCTGGTTTTGATACTTTTTTATTGGTATAGAGGGAAAGCATGTAATAGAATGCTAGCACATTTCAGGTGCTGGGAGATGAATTAGTTTGTTCTAGTAGAGAGTCCTGGAACAGGGGCCATAGTTGATGTTGTAGGACAGTCTAGTGTCATTCCAAAATGCCCACCTTGTTATTCATAACCCAAACAGGCAAATGAAATAGGGATGTGATAGATTTCAGAATCTTCACATTTTTCAAATCGTAGATGGTGGCACTAATCTCTAAAATTAGTCTGTGGATGAGATGTTATCTTTGGCTTACCATTGCTATAAAGAGGGAAGACTCCATAGCTTCCACTGTCTCTTTCTGATGTAAACCTCATGCTCTGGGGTAAGAGAACCTCTGTGGAAATTTTGCAGTAACCCAGTATGTTTAATACAGGTATGCACTCATAAAATGATCCATAACCATGAAATATGCTTATGGCAGTCACTGTGCGTACTGTTAAACAGATTGGGACCAAAACTCTTTCACTTGATACCTATAGCTCCCATTCTGAAAAGTGGACCACCATTCACTTGAATCCCTTAGGGATTATTTTTCCTTCTCCTGGGAGCTCCCTTTTACTTTCAAACTCACCATTTAGCATTTATCTAACTTTTTTGGTTTAGCTTTTTCTCTGACAAAGTTCAATATCTACCACCCCAGAAATGATCAGTTTGTTTTTGTGAGAAAACTAGCCAGTACAAAGAATTCTCCAGGACTAGTAGATTGTAGAAAATTGAAAACAGGAATTTAAAATGGACCTCTCAAATAGAGCCTATAGCCTGCCCTCTATCTATATCTCACCTATCTATCTATCATCTATCCATCCTTCCTTCCATCCATCATGTATTTAATTTTATGTGTTGAGCTTCCCTTCTTGCCAAGAGTTGAGAACTTCCAGAAGACTAGAAATAAAGGTAGTCTGAGAGAGTCAGGAGCCTGGAGCGTGGTGCTGTAACAGACATCTCAGCAGATAGAGCAACCCAACTAGTTCCACCATTAATCAAATCTAGATGTCAGGAATGGGGCAAAAGGGGGATTAAACCAACAACAAAAACAATCTTGTCCTCTGTAGAAATTCCTTATTTTCTAATTAAAGTTGGCTCAGAATTTTGCAGGTGGGCTTTCTGTCTTTCTCTCATTACTGTATATACTATTATATATATAATGCAAATATGTATATACAATGTAGATATATACACATGCACACCATATGTGTGTCTCTCTGTGTGTGTTTGTCTCTCTCTCTCTCTCTCTCTGTGTACTTCTAATAGATATAATATATGTACTTCTAATAGATATTCTTTCTCTCTTGTGCCTGAGTTTGGAGTCAGCAGTAGATATTTAAGAACCAGAATCTTGGGTGAAAGGTAGTCAAGCTCATGTACTAGACACACCAAAGTCAAAGAAACTCATAATCTACAGGAAACATAGATATGTAACAGGGTGGGAAGGAAGAGGCATGAGGGAAGGGAGAGGGAGGGATGATAGGGAGGGATCTAGGGAGGAATCGACAATGTAGCTTATACTTTATTCCCCTAAGAAGCCAAACAATACTTATGCAATCATTTAATCTTGGAAAATGCACGCGTGCGCGTACACACACACACACCTTTTAGGGAGGGAAATACAGAAGAGTCAAGAGTCAGGGGTGTGGGTGATGGGGTGGGTGGGGTGATTCTGGATTAAGACCAGGTGCATATTGTATTGTTACCACATATATATTTATGGTTGTACAGCAACACAACTTTCCAGTAAATTTTTTAAAAAAGAACCAGAATCCTATAGAGGCATAAATGAAGCCTTCAAAGCCTATTTTTAGTGGGTCTCCTATTTAGTGAAAACCAGAAGAATTTAACAGTAAAGGAGATGATTTTACTTAATGAAATCTATTTTCAGGAGATTGCTTTTATAGTCCCTGTGGAGCATACCCCCAACTACCTAAAATCTTAGTGAGTCTTATATACTCACATACAGCAAGACGTGTACAAAAATGCACAATTTCCTTTTATATTTGGTCCTTGAATCTGATGCTTAAGGAGACTCTGGGTCTCAGGCAAGATATAAAATGCATTTGCTCCTCTAAACAAGCCAGCTCCTTCTTGGTCTTCCCTGGGAGCATGAGCTTACTCCTCCTTTCGGAATGGTGTTCTGGTGAAAAACTGCAGTGGGCAGGATCCAACCACATCTTGTGATTTGAAAAACTCCTTCAGTCTGACAAACAGCTTCTTGGGAGTCTTAGGAAAGTCCGGAACATAAACTTTCTTGCCATTAGTCACTTTAAGTAATGATGTAGTTAGCTCAACATAAGACTTGGGGCAGGGCTCAAATGATGACCTTCCCCAGAGTAGATGGAGGTAAGGCAGCAGCAGCCAGCTGTTTCCAAAGGTGCTACCCCCAACTGGACTTAAGGACTGTCCTTGGCCTATTGTCAAGAATGTATAGGCTCAGTTATCTGCCACTGTCATACCCAGAGATAAGGGTTTCCTCTCTTCTCAAAGTACCTCAAATCACCAAACCAGCAGGGACGGCTCCTCCAGCTACAGCCTGTGATGGGGTAAAAGGTAGCCTACCCTTGCCTTCAGGTGTCTCCTCCTCTCTGTCTATTCTGGCTCACAGGTCTTAACGTTGACCAGTGCCTCTCTAGTGGGGACACAGGTGACCTCCTTCCCCAGGCATCTAGGTGCTGGAGATGCCTAAAGTTAGTTCTAGTAGCATGGGTTTATTCAAACACTGGTACTGCCACTTGACTGGGCTAACGAGGCACAGAGCAGGACCAGGAAAAATATAAAATATACGATAATACAGAGCTGTCTTGCCAAGTAATGCAGAGGTACTCATCCCAACCCACCTGCGGTTGTTCAGGATCCCTTTGACAATTGTACTTCTGGTTTATTATTTCATCATAATATCTTATTTTATAAACATATGTCTTCTTTCCTGATCACCAAAATCCCATCCTTGATACCAATTGTAGGAAATTAGTTTGGGGCATCTGGGGACTGAAGGAGTTTAAAATTATGACCATGAGGTGGCAGTAGCACCTGCAAGTTTTAGTGAATAAGCTGGCTGGACCTTGCACTGGGAGCTCCCTCCCAGTGGGAGATGGAGGCCACAGCTGGGGGTTGAACCTCAGGGGAGAAATCAGCAAGGGAACTCTGGGGTCAGAGAGGGAGTTTATGTGTTAGGTATTGGCGATGTCATTCAGGTGATGTGGGTAATATCCCTCAGCAGCATCCAGCATCGCAAAAAGTCTGTCTCTGGGACAGAGAGCTCCCCAGGGCAGCAGCAGGGTAGGATCTTTATCTTCTCTGTTGTTAGGTGTTGGATAAAGTTTCACAGGCTATGTAAAGCAAGCAGTCTCTAAATAGTTAATACTTATGTGAGAGATAATTTTTAGTTTGATGCCAATGGGCTTTTGACATCACCTTAGAACAAAAATAAATAAATAAAATAAATAGAAATCAATATAAAGAAGTCATCTTTGGATCACATATAATAGTGTCTACTTTATAGGATGCTTGTGCTAATCAAATATGAATACATATATTTTTCACAGTAACTGATGGATAGTAAGGATGAAATAAACATTAATGTTTTTTAAGTACTGGGGATTGAACTCAGGGACACTTTGCCATTGTGCTATATCCCCAGCCCTTTTTAAATTTCTTTTTTATTTTTAATTTTGAGACAGGGTCTCACTAAGTTGCTTAGGGCCTAAGTTGCTTAGGCTGGCCTCAAGTTTGTCATCCTCTTGCCTCAGGCTCCTGAGTCGCAGGGACTACAGAAGTGCTTCACTGTGCCCAGCTAGTAAATGTTTTAATTCTTACTATGGTATAAGATTCTCTGCCCATATGGAGCCTATGAAAGGAAGAAGGCACACACTAAAACTGAATTAAAAGTAGTCATTTTGTTATTCTTAATAATTATTGAAAGGTAACTAATGGAGAGACAAAAACAAAGTATGCTGTTCATTGTTAAGAATTCAGATTTTTTTCTGTCTAGAGGCAACGTGGTTATGGGTGTTGATTTGTGAATTTGCTACTGTGAAGCAAATTAATAGAGGTTGGCCTTTTCTCTGGAAAAAAGACTTCATATTTCCTATGGATTTCAGCCCTGCTGAAAGATGGATTTTGTTAATCTCCCTCCAACTCTTTGTCAGTAAAAGATGCTCAAAAAGGGGCAACACAGCCCTGTTTTGGTGGTTTCTCCATGATGTATCAATTAAGCAGAATATTTTTGTATTATGTTGTGAAATAAACAGATTTCATTATACTATGCAGATTTTGAACATAAAAGCAAAATTTCATGACACATTAAAAAAAATTTTTCAGTATCAACATTGTCCTCTTGAGGCAGGACTATAGAGTTGGGTTTGGACTATCTGTCTATACTTAAGATAAATAGCAGGAGAACTTTCCCCGACCACATTCATCATTCAACACAAGCACCAGGAAAGCATGGAACTGGTGCAGGCAGCCTGACCACAATTGCCAGTGTTAAGCATCAAGAGGGAGACCCTCTTTTTAATTCACTTACATGTTAAAAGATACATCCAGCTGGGAGACCTAATTTTAGGCATATTTTGGACCTTGTACAAATGGGTTCAGGAGCAATAAGACATTGAAACATAACTTACTAAGATGTTGCTTTCTAGTCCCCTAAATGTATAAAAGCTATTGCCCCTTGGTTTTCTTACTACTCAGACTATGGAGGCAGCCACCTTGCTATGTATGTTTTCATACAATAAATGATTCCTTTTTTTTAATAGTAAGAGGGACAGTGAAAGAGAGAGAGAGAATAAATTTTATTTAGTTTTTCTATGGCTTTCCTTGCTCTGACACTTTGTTATGTACATGGTACTGGGGTTTGAACTTGTGTCCTTGCATATGCCAGGAAAGCACCATAACCACTGAGCCACTGCTCCAGCCCCCACAATGAGTGATTCTTACTGACACTTTCTTTGTCAGTCATGTTTGATTTCTATCTTGTATGAGCTGAAGGACACAATGATCTGGTGACACTATTGCTTCAGAAGTTTGCTATTTGGAATTTTAAAATCTACATTAAGAAAGAGATTTTGGGGAAATTCAAAGAAAGTTATTTCTAATCCTTTGAAGTTCCTGAACTTGTCTATTATTTCTTTATAAGCTATCAGATAACAACGTGCAACAACCAGCTGAGCACCTAACACATAAATACTTCTAGTCTTCTCTATTTATATTTTTTTTAAGAGAAAGAGAGGGAGAGGGTCAGTGAGAGTGAGAAAGAGTCAATTTTATTTATTTTTTTCATCTGGCCTTTGTTTCTCTGACACTTAGTTGTGTGTGTGATGTTTAAACCCAGGTCCTCACGCATGCCAGGCAAGGGCTCCAACTGCTAAGCCACTGCACTATTATCTTGTTTGATGATATTTTAATACTCACAAAACAATCCAATCCACATTTCACAACTTCCTTCAATCAGACTTTGTCCTTCTGTGATTGCCTGTTTAGTGGCCACCTTGAAGAAGAATAAATTCCCAGGAAAGCTTTGGACTTAGTAGGTTCCCTGAAAGATCACATGGCATCTAAGACCAGCACACACCTCCAGGAATCTTTCCCCTGGAAAATGAACATAAAGAAAGAGCTCAAATTTAAAGACAAATGGGACATGGTTTACATCAAGATCATCATATTTAACCTTTCTAAGCCCTGGTTTCCTTATCTGTACGATTAAAATAATAATGCTATAACAGTCTCTTGAACATGGTATGATATATATTAAATGCCCTATTTCCATAAGGATTATTAGTTGTAAGCAAAGAATATATTCTGGATCCACAAATAATGAAAAAGTTTTTTAAAGACATTAGGCAGTTACACAATAAAATGAGAAACAGTTTGAAGTTAAGTGAGCTTTCAGAACCCATACCCAGTACTACGCTGGGTTCAAGGATAATGAACATGTTCGAGAATGAAACTCCCCTGCATTACTGGTAGCACATGCTCCTTGATGTTGCTGCAATTGAGGCATGTAACATTTTGATCCCCTGGCTCCCCCACATGTGTTGACCTATTCCCTGGAACGCAGCTGACTCTGCTGCTGTGATCTGAATGTCCCTCACTCTCTCCAATCATGTGTTGAGAGCTTGCCCCCAAGGTGATGGAGATAGGAGGAAGGGCTTATGAAGGGGTGATGGGATCCATACCCTTACCAAATAGACCTCTTTCACCATGTGATGGCTCGATTTGGTCACCGTCTGTGAACTCGAAGGTACCCCTTCACCAGGCACCGGTGCTCCTGGTGCTTGGTCTTGAGTGCTCCAAAAACTGGAACTATGAGAAATGGATTTCTGTTGTTTTTAAGCCACTGATGCTACGGTTCATTGCTATAGCATTGCTGAGACACCTACCAATGTTATTGAAAATCCAGGGAGGCAGGAGTGAGAGTGAAAGGGGAGTGAGGCTACGAGGGAAGTAAGCACAAGGAGGCTTGCTGTGAAGCTCAGAGGCACATTGCTGGGTGCAGTCAGCCCTGAAGAACATTTCTAGACAGAACTGCACAACATGAACCTCAGAGGCATTCATCCAGGGAAGAATGGCAAGCAGGTTACCCATGGATTCTCTGCTCCTGTCACTTACTAGTCAAAGTCGTCCCCGTGAGACCACGCCGTACTGCTGGGATGTGTGAGGTGGTCTTTCTGGTCAGTCCTTGGCAAAGCCATGGTGGAACCTGGATATGGAAATTCTGGATTTTCTCCTTCAATTGACATTCTAAAGAAAATACCAAAGCACAGACCCCACCTCTGAAGCGGGGCTGGTGTGTGGAGACAGTGATGGTGGGAGGTAAGGCGATGTTCTCACAGGAAACCTGTGAACCATTATTGGGCTTCTCTGGCAGGGAAGTGGGGCACATGCCTGCCAGGCAGGCTGTGTGTGGTGCACACTGGGTCAAATACAGTGTTTGGGGAATATCCATTGTAGAAATTGTGGAGGAAAGTGGCTCTAACTCCCACGGGTTTGGCAGAAAACCCTTTCTCAATCTTTCTTGCTGTTAGGGCACAGCAAAGCTAAATTCTAGGCTGTGTCATCCTTGATCAGATACCTCTACTCCAGATTTTAACACTGGAGCTTGGGGGACCAAGGAGCAGGAACCAGCCTAAATCTCTTCTGGGAAGGAAGAGACAGCAGGAGAAGTTACTTTGGCATCCAGGAATTTTAATGCCAGGTGTACAGCATGATGCTAGCACTTGTTTGTATGTCTGTGCCCAACGGTGGAAGGATCTTCATGGCATAAACAAATTTTGCTTTGCAGTTTTGGGTGCTATTCCTAACGGATTTCAACATTCCAGGTCTAGTTCTTTTAGCCTTCCAGGAGATCTTGTGAACTTCTTAACATTATTTTACATATCATATAATGTGTGTTTAGACTAGTCAGGGTTCTTGTCTCTAAGAATTCTGACTGATACAATGATAACTGGCAGATGTATACGTGTGGTGGAGTATTATTTTTGAAATATTCAGCATTTTCTCCCATTAGCTCTATTCTCCATTCAAGCATCTTTGTTAGTGTTGAGACTATCTTTTCTGGGGAAACAATATGATAAGATCAAAATAAAGAAGAACATAAAAAGAACAATCTCTGGCCTCCAAAGGCTGGTGAGCTTTTGAAAATTAACAACAAAATTCTAGCAAAGTATTTGGGAGAGTATCTTGAGAATGAGAGAGTTGAATTTATCTTTCTTTCATGCTGCTAGACAGAAAAATTATTTCCCTGAGGTGGAGAAAGGAAGGAAATACAAAAAAAACCTCAAACCACCTGGGATTATGTTTCTGCTGTTCCCAGAGAATGGGATCTCAGTGCAGGTATTAACTTCAAATATATACACAAAATAATGATATATTTGTACCTGAGTTTGAGGCCTGAAATTTATTCATGTTGCATTTGTAACAACAAAACAAATCACAAAAATTTCCACCAAACCTAGAATGAGTCTGGCTTGAAATGGGTGCTCAGTGAATGGCACATTTTTATTTTACCTACCTAGACTTAAGAATGGAAAAATGAATGCTCTTCTCTGGCTACTTGGCAAAAATAAAGCTAGGAGCTGTGGGAGGTGCTACATTCTGTTTAGGGAGAGGGGCTTCAGTACAGCTTAAGAATCTCACGCAGTCAGGCTAAGTACTTTCAATCAATAATGAGCTTGGTTGTGAGAGAAAAACAACAGTCTGATGAACACCCGTTCTTTCCGTCTCATGGGTTCATGCTAGTTAATCACAACAGGCATCTGCTGCTGAAGCCAGTTTCACCTTCATGCTAATTTGCAGTTAAGTATTAATGAAGCCCTTGGAGTCAAGCTTATACAATCGTCCTGGGGATCCATTCATTCTCTGAGGAGATGCACAGTCTGACCCCAAAGCACATGTGATTCTGAGTGGGGGAGGAGAGGTTCTATTGAGTTCCTCACTAATAGCTTGACTTTATACTCAAATACCCATTTAGTATAAGTGTCACAATACTATTTATATTTTACAAAGTTCACATATTTCATAATTTCACAGGTTTCATTGAGGAAAAATGCATAGAAATAGAGAAAACGATAAAGTAAATATGGCAAATGATAATTCTTGATAATAGGCAGAGAATACATGGGCATTCATTGTGCTACTTATTCCAATTTGAAATGATTGCTACATTTAAAAATTTTAGGAGTATTTAAAGTAAGAAAGTTTGCATGGAACTGTAAAGAATTATCTTGAAATTTTCCATGGTCATCAGAAAGCATGTTAGAAGAACAAGAATATCTCAGTACAAGGAAATACAATGCCCAGTAGAGCTACTCAAGTGAAGCAATAAGTATGGTGTGCAAGAGCCCTGAAAGCGTTGGTGGAAGGGCAGTTAGACAGAGAGGCAGCAAGACAGAAGTATATGTATGCATGTACATATTTCTGAATGCAAACACTCCCTCACCCAGGCACATATTATCAGCTTTATTATTTAAACAGAGAGAGACAATGAGAAAGAGAGAAAGAGAAGCAATTTTATTTAGTTTTCATGTGGCTTTCATTGCTCTGACACTTCGTTGTGTATGAGGTGCTGGGATTTGAACCTGCATCCTCACACATGCCAGGCAAGCACTGTTACTGCTGAGCCACTACTCCATGCTATCAGCTTTCTGCTTCTCTAAGTTGGTCCTGACTAGTTTAAACATGGTGTCGTTCCTATCAGTTCTTGAAGAAAAATGAGAAAGACTCATATTGAACTCAAATGTGCATAGTTTCAAGACAAATGAAATACTCAATATATTGGAATGACATCATAGAGTGCTTTCATGGACATGGAAGATCCAGATATGTGCCAATATAATGGATTGATTTTCACATTTTTATCTTTGGAAAATCATTAATTACTGAAAAATAAAACTAGCTCACTTCAACAGACGTCTTCTTAGTTTTGGCATTGAGTGAAGGAAATGCTTTTCACTTTACTGAATGCAGTATAACAGAGAGGCTTAGTAGTTAGCAAAAATGTTATTTTGTCATTTTAATTTAATTTAATTTTGCAATTTTAACAAATGATTCTGGAAAAACTGGATATCTGTATGCAGAAAAGTGGAAGTGGATAATTATATCTCACCTTGCACACAAATCAATTCAAAGTGGATCAAAGACCTAGAATTAGTCCAGAAACACTGCAACTGCTGGAAAGAAATCCCAGGTCCAACACTCCAAAATTTTGGCATAGGCACTGTCTTCCTTAATAAGACTCCTAAAGTTCAACAAATAAAACCAAGAATCAGTAAGTGGGATGGCTTCAAATTAAAAAGTGTCTGCACAACAAAGGAAACAAAGAATGTGAAGAAAGAGCCTACAGAATGGGAAAAAAATTTTGCCAGTTACTCTTCTAACAGATTAATATCCAGAATATACATAAAAGTCAAAAAATGTAACACCCCAATAAACCAACCAATAAGTGGGCAAATGAACTAAAAAGGCATTTCTCAAAAGAAAAAATGCAAATGACCAACAAATGCATGAAAAAATATTCAATATCCTCAGCTATCAGGGAAATGCTACGCAAAACTACACTGAGATTTCATCTCCCTCCAGTTAAATGGCAATCATCAAAAATACAAATACAGGGGCTGGAGTGGTGGCTCAGCGGTTTCAGCGCTTGCCTGGCAAGCACGAGGACCTGAGTTCAAACCCCAGCACCACATACACAACTGAGTGTTGGAGCAACTAAGGCCATGTGAAAAGCTAAATAAAGTTATTTCTCTCTTTCTCTGTCTCTCTCACTGACCCTCTCTCCTAAAAAAAAATACAAATACAATAATAAATGCTGATAAGGCTGTAAATGAAAATGTATTCACATACATTGTTGGTGGCATTGCAAATTATCACAACCACTTTGGAAAGAAGTATAGAGATTCCACAAAAACTGGGAATGAAATAATCACATGACCCTGCTATCCAAATCCTTGTTGTTTATCTAAAAGAACTAAAATCAACATACTGTAGTTATACATATATACCCAGTGCTTATAGCAGCAAGATTCACAGTAGCCAAGTTATGGAACTATTCTAGGTCTGAAGTAATGCTATTTGGGATGAAAAAACCAGTGGATTAAACATTCTATAAGCTTTAGGACTGTGGCACTGACTGAGATCCAGAGGACATAAAAGAAAAATCCATACCTGAAAGTTCATTCTTCTCCTATGAGGATGAACTACTTGCTTTTCCAAGCATGGAATGGGAAACTAAGTGACTCATTGGCAGCCTTCAGGAATGAAGCCATATTGGGGATGTACAGCTGATATCTCTTGCTTATAGGTTGAATGTCAGGATCAATAGAAATTAGATTAGACTGGATAAGCAAAAGTTCATGCTGTGAGTCCATGTGTGATATACATCTGGTTGCCATGGCTACTTTGTTCTTGTGCTGGCTGTGCCGGCAGTGTGTGGCTAATGATGGCTGCTGTTTGACATCAACTGAATGAAACTAATTGCCTATTTGGTCATTTAGTGACTCTTCCATGGTCAATATTTTTGGTAGTTATTAAAATGGGGTACAAAGACCTTTATACTTTCTGGTATGTCTAATGCTATATGTCTGTGCACATGTGTCCCACATCTATCTTCTGGGATTTTTTTGTTTATTTGTTTGTTTTTGTTTCTTCTTTTAAATCTTTTACCAGCAGGCCAGGCCATTTGCTGGTGTCAATGAGAATATATTCTAGTTGTGAACCATTTATTTCTCTACACAAAGTAGATGACAAGATGACAAGATACACCACTGAAGGATTTACCCAGGAGGAGAAATTTTCCTCACCACTGCCTTTCTAATCCACCTAGTGGGGCTCTAATCTACACCTGCATACCAAGTCTATGTGTTTGCAAATCAGTCTGATATATTTTGCTCCTCCATCAGTTGCTTATCTGGGATGACCCATGTATCCATAGGAATGAGAAGAGAGGAGTGCTAAAGCAGTGATGGGTATTGTGGGCTATGCACTACTGATCCTGCTCTTCTTGATCAGAGATGAACCTTTTTCACATTAAGGTAATTTACTAGGCAAACCAAACCAAACCAAACAAACTGCTGGCTTACTTTAAAGAATGTCGAGGAGAATTGTGAAGCATAATAAAGATAGCAATTGTAGAAGGAGATTTACCATTTGATCAACATTTTTACTCTGGTGAGAGTGACAGGATCCAGTACATTATAGTTGATTCCAGCCACATGGTCACCTGACCTCCCAGAATCAGGCGCTCACCACCCCTGAGCCCCTGGAGTACAGTGCCTCGTGAATATTTTTGGACTCTAGAGGCATCAGGGTGTTGAACTACTGCTGAGAAGTTATCATGGAAGAGCCACAGAGCAGACCTCTGGGGCTTTGGAGCAAGCCCATGCCACCCCAAGTCAAAGATTTATATGCATTCTGAGAGATGACTTGTGTCCTTAGGAACTCCAAGACTGTTGATTAGCAGAGGCAATAAGGAACATTCTTCACTTATTCTTGATCTGAAAAGGAAAATGTTCAGTGTTTCACCATTACTTATGTTTCTTACAAGTTTTTGTAAATACTCTTTATCATTTAAAGGTAGTTCCTCCTGTCCTTCATTTCAGAGATTTTAAAAAAATCATTAATCAACCCCACTGCTCTGTATTATTGTCTTTCTGTTCTACTGATGACTATTGCATTTCTACACTGATATCTTCTTAAATGGGTAGCCTCAAAATGCTAAACTCAAAAATTAATTAGGGAGTGGTACTACTTTATCTGAAAAAATTAGATATTTTTTGAAATTATCTATTGTCTATTTCTTGAACATGTGTAAATATTCAACATTGAAGAGATCTGAATATGGAACTTTCTTGTAGAAATATGTTGAACTACTAATTCACTTTAACAGTGAGAAAATAATTCAAGATTTCTTTTTCTTTGGTAAGTGTCCACACACATTTTTTTCCTAGAAATTTGACTAACTTTTCATGCTTACTAACACAAGGGTGTTAATAGTACCTTTTTTTCTCTTTTCAATGTTTGCAGAGCTTATGGTAATATTCTTTTTTCATTAACTCATGTGGTTATTTGTATCTTATTTACTTTAAAGAGACCCAATGCCTATAAAGACATGTTTAATGACACATAAAATGTGGCACAGCAGTACTAATTTTCATGATACCTAAGGTCTTGGTGGAATGTAATTGAACGCTACCCACAGTTGTGATTCAGAGATATACTGATTGGTTTTATGAAAGGATACAAGATGTATTTTTAAAAAAGTCTGAATTTTGGAGTAGACCTTCTGAGCGCAGACTGTTGGGGGACCAGTGGATCCATGAATCACTCAGGCTTTAATAAGGACACAGACACTATATCAGTAACTTGAACAGAGTAAATTTACTACAAATAATTATTTATTTGGTTAAAAAAAAAAACCCAGCTGGCTAACTTTAAGAATGTCGAGGAGAATTGTGAAGTATAATAAGGTAGCAACTGCAGAAGCAGCTATCACACATCCTGTTGAGAGAAATGTGAATTAAAAAAGAACCTAGAGAGACAGAAGACTGTCCTGCAACAAGATCAGAACTCCAGAGGGTTCTGCTCTTTCATAAATGCACTGCCTGCCAATCTAGAGAAGAAGAAACTTGAAGAGACATGAGAGTCACTACTGAGAAAGTCATGGTTGTGGGGACCAACTCACAACAATCCACTCATTGCCACAGGGCAAATAAAACCAAGAAGAAGGAAAGGTTTTCCCTGCTCAGGCAGAGCCTCTCCCTGGAGGGATATTCCTAGGGGCAGATCTCAACATTGAGATAGCTGGCAAAGAGGGAAAGGTCCATGCAGACTTTCAGCTCCAGTATCACAAAGTAGAGGAAAGAAAGGAGGAGCTGAGAGGCAATAACAATAACTGGAACAGTTACATGATTTGAAGCTGTGTCTTCTGGACATCTGCTTATTTCTGCAACCCCTGACTCCTGGACTATTTGTGCAATCTCGTAAGGAGAGAACAGTCTTATAAGGAAATAACAATAAATAGCAACTTGATTAATTAATTTTTTCACACAAGATCTGAAAGCTGTCCAAAAGCACACATCTTTGGAAAAGGAGCTTACTTGAAATAGGAATGACCTTTCTATCATAAAAAGAGGAGAACGTTAGATTTTAGGAATTGGTGTGAGACTGGCAGCACTGTGAGCAGCACGGTGGCATGGAAAATGAGAGGTTTGAGAAATAACTGTGGGGCAACATAGTAACATGGTCAATAAAACAGAAAGATGGCGTCCCTGAGCAGAGAGGTTGCAGAGCAGTGGGCAGAAGCTCGGGTTGCCTGTGAGACCACAGCACACACCAAAGGTATTCATTTTATTCCACAAGAGTAAGGTGGAAGAAAGGTCACATTGTTTATGCTGCTGTTTTGAATCCATATCCAGTCTAACCTTCTCTGAGGTCTCTCCTGCAGTGGACTATGGAAAATTCAATTCTATTTGCTTACTTGACTTTCCTTTCCACGGAGTCCTTAAAGAAATCCAAGCTTATATAGTATCAGAGAAAAGGTGTCCTTTGAAGTAGCATTTTCTGCTTCTCCTTTTGCCACCTGATGTTGCTGTCAAACATCAGTTCTGGTGTTTTGGTGAAGCATCCTAATCTGGGAATACTCAGGTATCTACTGGCACAAGCATATTTCGTTGACTGTAGACTCACCTCCAGATTTCCTTGCTGCAAATCTCTAGGCTTAGGCCCAATCTCTTTAGCATCTTAAGATCATTCCTCACCTAGGGTGTAAGACGTTGGTATAAGTGGATTCTGTGTCTACTTCTCTTCCTGGAATCAGATGGTAAGGTCATTGGTCTCAAAATATCAAACATGTCTCAGATTACCTCATCTTTTAGCATAAACTGTTCTCCATCATCAAAACATTAGGTGGTGATTGTCAACTGCATGGCCAGTATGGTCCACTGCTATGGACCCTGTGTGACAGCCATTGGAATATACCAGTTAGATCTTCAAGAGAGAATGTTCTGCAAGGAGAATAGTTAATTGAAAGCCTGTGCCATTGGAATCCATTCCCCTGCCCACCTTGTTTTTATCTCCCTGGGCTTCTTCAGTGAATGACTAAGCATGGGAGAAGTACTAGAGTTGGGCCATTCCTGTCCAATGCTGTATCTCCCTAAGGAGCAATCACTGTTCTGGGGTCCCCATTGGCCTAGATAGGACTTCCATAAGATGCACTGTAGTCTGAGGCTCTTACCCAAATCTTCATTCTCTTTTTTTCCTTCCATATGTTAGAACCACATCACATTCTAAGGCCTTCCCCATTTACTAGTTCTCCTGTTCTTCTTTATCATTTACAAGACAAACATGCACTTTCAGATTCACCCTGGTGTTTGCTTATGGGGGATCTAAATTTACATAACCGACAATTCAAAATTTGTTGGGAATGGTTCTTAATTCTTTCACCTCCCCTCTCCCTTAAAGTATTCCTCAAAGACTCAAAGAGTTCAGACCTCCCATCACAAAGCTTGGCTTCTAACATTTACTGGGGAAGAAATCATACCTACAACAGTAAAAACAGAAACCAAATTGATATTCTCATTAAATTGTACTGCCCGAAAGATAAATATGGAATGAACTAGAAAAATCACCAATATATGTTAACGCATATAAACTGAGGTAACTTACATGGTCATGCAAAAATGGGAGAAAGAAAAGAGGCAAAAAATGAAGAAAATGTTTTTCACAGCTAATCATTGAAATATGGGGTCTTAGAGATTCTTTTTCTCAGAAAATTTAATTTTAAATTGAAGAAATGAAAAGAATACAAATGAAAATGAATGTTAATGATTAATCTGAGTCCTGTTATAACTTTCAGATGATGTCATTTAGGCAATAGCAAAAGAAGGTGCCAGCATCTGAAATATGTGAAGATTATGCTTGGAACAGGAAATAGTAAAATATAATAGAGGAAGAAAAGAAAAAAAAATGATACTGAAGACATAAAAGAAGAGAACAAGCCAGTGAGAATGATTGGTATTAACTTCAAAAGGTAAAAAGCAGCTGGGAAATAGGAGAAAAAATTAAATGGGTAAATGGGTACATGTGGGAGTGTATCTATCATAAGAAAATAGACAGAGCTGATCAATCAGATTCTTTTGCCAATTTATTTATGTAACAGTGATGCATGGCTCCCACCTATAGATGCATCATCTCATTGATGGTGACATTTTTCACTGCTCTTTAGAAAAACAGTGAAAACTTGGAGGGAGATCACTTGAGTGCCTGGGAGCTACCCTCTGTCTAGTTGTCATTTGTGCTTTTCACCTTTAACATGAAGAGCATATTAAACAAAAACTAAAGCAACTTCAAATTAACTGCTCCAAGCGAAATGAGAAAGAACTGTCCTTAAAAGAGAGAGGGGTTTTGAAAGTCAAAAAGGAAAACCTGTAAAAGCATGTAGAGAAGGTGGAAGAGTACAGAAGTGAGGTTGAGGGACTCAATAGTGCACACAGAAAGGTGTGACCAAGGGAAATACAGCTAGAAGACAAACTGTAGCACTGGGTTGAGGAAAGATCTTGAAAGATCTTGAGGGAATCGATCCAGGATGAAGTGAGTGGCACACAGAATGTCCAACACGAATGCTTTTTTCCCCCCAAATAGAGAGGGACAGTGAGAGAGAGAGAGAGAGAGAGAGAGAGAATGAGAATCAATTTATTTAGTTTTTCATGTGGCTTTCAGTCCTCTGAGGCTTTGTTGTGTATATGGTGCTGGGATTTGAACTCGCATACTCGTGCATGCCAGGCAAGTGCTGTAACCATTGAGTCACTGCTCCAGCCCCATAAATGCTCTTAATAGAGGTCAAGACCAAAATCCAGGGCAGGAGAGAAACAGTGCTTCCCAAGTGAACATGCCAAGCCAGAGGATACAGTAATGCATACTCCCTGCATGAGCCCAAATAAAAAGAGACAGACTTAGCTGAGGAGGTTTACGTAGGACAGAGATGGAAAGACAGAATAAGGATGAGCAAGATTCCATCTTGGGAATTTTAACTTTCTGAAAGAAGACATGTGAAATTCTACAGATGTATAAAGGAAAAACTACACAGCTAAAAAAGATACAATATATAAATATCATGATGGCAAACTGAGGTTACAAGAGTGACAATTTGACTGTTAATAAGAAATTGAGTTTCGATATGTATGGGAATTTAGTTGATATCAAATCCTTAAGAAATTCTGAAAATGTTAGGGTCAGGGAAATTCTCTAACAGTCTGTGATTTAGCAAAAATCAGATTCTGGAGGCAGCATGCATTTCTTAGCTCTTGGTCCCTTTTCCTCCTCAAAGCCAGCAATGACTGGTTGACTCTCAGCTGCATTACTGTGACACTGGCTGTTCCCTGTATAAGGACCCTTCCTCTTTCATTTATAAAGATTCAGAATCCTTTATTCCTTAATTCGGGGAAATAGCCTCTGTGATAAGGTCTGCTAATTAGAATTTCATTCAGCTTGCAACAGTGATTTATCCTTGCATATAAAAGGACATGTTCCACAGGGTCTGGGGATTAGATGAAGATGTCTTTGGGGGTCATTACTCTACCTTGCTTACTCTACCCATCTACAGGACACAATGAAGGGGGTTATTTATTCAGCAAATAGTTTTAAAACACCTACTCTATACCTAGAATATTTTACACTTCATTCTATACACATTAAGAACTTATGAAAAGATTTTTATATTAAGAAAGGACACAGTTGACTGTGCCTTTCAGAAATAAATTTTGGCTTCAACATATAAAATAGATTAGCAGCAAGGGACAGAGTGGTGACACAGCAGCCAGTTAGGGAACTATTACAGTGTCACAGGAAAAAGATGATGAAGCCAAACTGAAACAAGAAAAATCTAAAATATAAAAAGAAAGTAAAATTGGGTTTGATTTTGCAAATCTGGGAGCCTGTGGAGTGTGGCCTATCTGTGGAATACCTAGTCAACAGTGTCCAATGTTACTTTATCCACACATTTGGACTAGAAATGTCATTTTACTTTATACTTATTTCTAACAGAGGAAGGATGGAGAGCACAACTGTGTGGGCTTCTTTGATTTCCCAAAGGCTAAGCTGGGAGAACCTCCCCCCACTGTATACAAAGTCACCCTATTGTATTGAAATATGTTTTTACGCACGTATCTTTCCCTGAGTTTTAAGCTTTTCGGAACCACCTATTATGCTGTATTTATTTTGTCATTTTCATCATACAGTATAATATACAACCCAGAGTCTTTCTCTAGAAAACATTTTGAGTAAGAATAAATACAATGTAGTGGGCTCCTCCCACCCATTCAAGAAAAAAATAGACTATTTGGCATATAATTAAAAGAGAGTAAATGATAAAATATCCCAAGGTAGGAAATAATACAGAGAAGCAGGGATTGAGTAGCTTCAATATTAGCTTCTTCAGAAAAGAAATGGAGAAAACACTCCTGATTTATTTCATGAAAATGCCTGGAACATCTAGATGTTTCTCACTGGGTAAAAACTCAAATTCTGTCTGTTTCCTAATGTTTATGCAGAAATTAGAGAACATAGGAGGGCTGTAAATTAGAGTAGAATTTGGACTCTTAGGCAGAATAAACATTTGGAATATAAGATGGTCCTGTAAGTAGGTTAAGTGAACTAAATAGATGTTTGTAAAATAAAACGAATATAATCATTGAATTAAATTCATCTGGCATGTAGTTATTTCCTCAAATACGTTAAAAGCAGGTTAGGACTAGATGATGGGAAGTTAGAATGTTTTGGATCTATATTTTCTGAAATAGCTATGAGGAAATTATTATTTCAAGTAAAAGTTACGGAACTTCTGTATACCTGTGGGACTCATCATTAGTTTAGCTATGGCAGAATTTTTCAGAAAATAAAAGTACCTCTGGGGCCATGTTTGTTTTTTTTTTAAACTTTTATATGTGTGGAATCCTTCTGAATGTCTTTTCATAAATAGGGGATGCTACTTGTTTCAGGAGGTTCCCCATAGAGGCCAATGTGTATGGTTGCTGATATGTGCAGTGACTCTGAAGGGGACCCCTCATTAGGCTGAAAGCTCTCCTCCTTCTTGGTTTGTCAGGAGAATAATGATCATGGCTCAGAGTGTCACCATAACTGACTGCTGCCTCTCCATGAGAATCCCTGTGTCCAGTCATTCAAGTCAACTTAGTTATCCCAAAAAGTCAGTTTATTGGACTGGTGGTATGATTGATTTAGTAGCTCAGGTAGGCCCAGATAGATTGCTGAATGAGTCTCTGTGGCTTTCATTTATTTACTTTACCTACTCATTTATAGTCCCTGATTTATTCTAGTGAAAATAAAGGAAAGAGGACTGGAGTAGTGGTTCAACGATTGGAGCGCTTGCCTGGCATGTGCGAGGACCCACGTTCAAACCCCAGCACCACATACACAGCTAAGTGTCAGAGAAACAAAGGCCAGATGACAAAATAAATAAAATTGTTTTCCCCATCCTTCCTTCTCTTAAAAAAAAAAGAGAAAAGGGAAAGAGATATTTTAAATCTTTTAATTTCTGTTTCTAAAATAAAATGAAAAATGTTCTAAAGACACTCTTGATTCTTTGTTTTTAATCTTTTTCCAATCAGCAGAGGGCCCTAAATAATTCTTTGGGCATTAGGAAGGAGTGAGGAATCATTATCTTTTGCTTTTTTTTTTTTTTTTTTTTTTTTTTTTTTTTTTTTTTTTTTTTTTTTTTTTTTTTTTTTTTTTTTTTTTTTTTTTTTTTTTTTTTTTTTTTTTTTTTTTTTTTGCATAAAATGCGTGTCCTTGCCTTTTCTTCTGAGTCTTCTGCAGAATAGTCTTCACTGTATTAAGTTTCTGCAGAGGACTCTGGAACCTATACTCTTTGGAAGGTTATGTGGCAAAACAATTACACTTACTCTTTGGACTTTTGAATTTAAAATAAGAATAGCAATGTGTGTGTTCATTCAATTTAAGTTAATTTAGAAAGTGGTAATCATATGTCAGGTATACTGTTATACCCAGAAAAACTTCTAAGATTTTAGAGTTTGATAGGAAAGTCAAGCAACTATAATAGCAACATAAATATATACAAACTATTCAGAAATACCCATACATATCTCCATAAGAGCATATGACCTATTAGGACCAGAGAGGTGGCTCAGTGATAAAATGCATGCCTGGCGTGTGCAAGGACCCAGATTCGATCACCAGAACCACATATACAACAAAGTGGAGGGAAAAAATAGATGAAAACATTTTAAAAAATTATTTTTCTCTCTTTATCACTCTTTCTCTCTCTTAGAAAAAAGAGTATATGACCTATTAAAAAGTAATATCTAGTTTAGAAGTCCAATTAGATCTACTCAATAATGGAGTATTTTTCTCTGTAACAGTCTTGGTTTCCTATTACTAGGAAAATGCAATATTACTAGGGATATGCAAATTGAGAATGAACTAAAGCAGTTCAAAGAAGGAAAAAGTAGAGAGAGATAGTATATGGTTAATTATGAAATTTATAGTCTTTCCAAGTTTTAAATCCAAGGATTCTTTCATCTCTAGTGTAGAGTTAAAGAATTATGCAGTCAATCTCTAAAAATTCAATAGCTACCTTTATGAGGTTGAATTCCCTATTGCCTGATACTCCTACTCTCACTCCCCACTGTGCTGCAATACAGCTAGCTGTGGTTCCCACTGAAAAGGGCACTGATGCCTGACCACTCTTCTCCTGTTACCTTACCTTTCCTTACACTGCAAAGGAGTCTGAACGACTCAAGTTCTATCACAACCAATCTCTTATAGATATAGCTTCCATTGTCATCTTCAAAATGATTTCTCTGCACTGTATTCAGGATTTTTATCCTATTCTATCTGATCTGCATCTGAACCATCAGAAACATTCCATGCTAGCCTCAAAATGCAGACAAGACCACTAGACGCTTTGTTTTTCAAATTCAGGCAATTGCTTTGAGACTACAGACAGCAGTAATAGGTATTGGTCAAAGGACTTATAAGTGGGTCTTTAAGTTTTTTGTGGTTTATATAAGACTGTACAATTCTTTCTTGATATCCATGCACTCCTGAGTCTCTTGATAATTTTAACTCAGGTTGACAAGGGAGAGACACAAACCTAGATTTTATTCAAAGGATTCTTACAATGGACCCGACACTCAACAGAAGGAGGAAGGGCATCCACACAGCACTTTCTGTGAGGGAGACTTTGATAGGATGTTGGAAGTTTGCATTCATGCCTCCCTCAAGCATTGACAGAAATATCTAAGTATCACAATCTACTAAACCCTAGTCAAAATTAAGGTAAATAAAACATGGTTCCTGGAGCCTAAAATTTTAGTCTAGGGAGACTCACACTCCTCTCTCTATTTCCTAGAGACTGAAAAAAGAAACAGGCTGGTGAATTTCAGTGCCAAGTTTAGTTAGACAAAAATGATGATATAACTCCTGATTTTGGGGGGGGGGATTAGCATGGTAAAGTCAGAGTATTATTGCATAAGAAATAGGATGTTATTTAAATAGAAGGAATGTTACCCCTTACATGGAGATATGGTTTCCTTTTGTAGAATGTAGAATCACTTTATGTAAGAGATCATCAGTGAGCAATATATCCCTGGGTAAAATACCTAGTTGCTTTTAGAAACTCTCTGGAAGAAATAGTAATATTCCAGGATGGAAGTCCCTCACAATTTCATACCCTCCCTCCATCTACAGCATCAATTCTCATCCTTCACTTCCTTCCCTCTGAGAAACCCCACTGTTAACACAGAGCAGAGTAGCAAGAACTGGGCCAAGAAATAAGCATTGATATTCCACAATTAAGAATGAAAAATTCCGTAACATATGAAAAGGTTTGATGGAGGCTTGCTTTATGGAGATGGTGAGACAGAGACAAACAAAAGACATAGAGACCAGAGGGGTAGCAGGTTTTCATGGATAGTCTCCTCTCAGGAGGCAGGGAAGTCTCAACTTTGTGAGTTAGTAATGAGGTAGGGAAAAAAAGGTCAGGCAGTCAGTGCAGGTAAAATGATAAGTGTTGTTAAATAAGAAATTGGCTTATGGTTGTTTATTTAAAAAAAAAAAGAAGGTGACAAAGAACATCTACTGATTCAAATACCCAAATAGCCAGATACGTATATCAGCTCAGCATCCCCTCTGCTAACAAAGGTGCTCCCCACACAACACCCCCTCTGCTGATGAAGGTGCTCATGGGCACAGGTGAAAGACTAAATCAGACCACCACTTCCTCCTCATGCTCCTAGGCCTGAGGGAGGGAAGACAATGATCAAGGAAAGGGGGAAATTTTCAGAGCTATAAGACGAGTTGCACACCCTCCTCAGGCTCTCCGCTCCAAAGCCTCCTTCTCCTAGAAGGCTGCCCTCTATCCTTTTCTTCGGTAAAATCTGTCTGCTCTGCTTGCCTCAGCATCCCTTGGTTTTCATTCTTTGACTCCGTGGGACACAAACCCGATCCTGATTTCCACTGGACTGGTATCAATAGGGATCCAAGTGGCTAAATTTATGACATGATGCCTGATGTCCTTCTTCACCGCTTGAAGCCATTCTCTAATGAGCAGCCTAAAACATTGGTATCTAGCAGTTATTTGTTTTAGGGACAGGTAGAAGAGGCAGTGTAAGGAATAGCCTACTGTGCACAGGAAATCCTCTGTTCACAGACATAGATGGAACTGAAAGAATTGAGACATTTTTGTCCAAGCTCCTGCCTTTCCTGAGAACATCCAAAGATATACCCCAATGGATGGAAACAGAAATGAGTAAGTACATCCTACAGGTTATATATTAAAACCAAAGTAGAAAATTCTATCACATAAAATCCATGAGAAACCTGAAGATTCGTTTATGTCTTTCAAAGTGCAGTTCACACGTAACTTCCTCAGAGAAGCCTTCTCTGAATCCCTAGATTTGGCCATCCTCCTGTGACGTACCATGGTGCATCCCACAAACTGTGTGGTTCTGTGGTTATGCTTCTAAGTTTATTTACTGGTTCATATGTGTATCAACCACACCTAGCATGGTGCTTGATGCATAGTTTATGATCAATAAATATTTGTTGAATGAATGGATTGTACGAGTTGAAAGGCAGATTGTCTGTGCTGCTATTGCATACTGGAAATTTGTGAAAAGTTAAGGAATTTAAAAAATGTATCCAAGTGAGAGTAATGAAGCCCTAAACTAGTCATGGAATGGAGATAATGGATTTAAGATAAATTGACAAGGAAATAGATCAATAAAGTTTACCAACCCATCATCACATGAGGGAAAATGACCCAGAAGAGTCTGAGAGCAATTAACCACCAGAGGACAGAGAAGTGGTTGTCCACAAACACAGAGAGGACAACAAGCTCGTTTGGTGGGAAAACGTGTTCAGATTTGGACATGTTGTATTCAGTGTCTTCATTGATTTTGGTTTGTTTTTAATTCTTTATTTTTCCTCTTTGATTTTTATCCTTGTTCCATTCTTCTGTTTTCTCTGCATGTATGCTCTTATTGAATGGAATCCTAGCTCATTTATTTACAATCTTTCTTGTTTTCTAATAAATATCTTTATCTATAATATCTAATAAATATCTTTCAGGCTATAAGTGTCACTTTAGTTGCATCTTACAGCACTGACACATAACAATTTAGTTGTCATTCTGTTCTAAATCTTTCGTAATTTTCTATTTTGATTTCTTTTATAAATCTATGACATATAGCAGTATTTTAATGGTTTATAAACGTATCTAGAATTTGGAGAGGGAGTCAACTTCAGCTGGGCTCGGGTGGGTTTCTGACTTGAAATTTCTGACTTGTGAAGAGGACATTTTTTCAGAGGCCGGTGATTTCCTTCACCTTGACTCACATTTTTTCACTGCTGGATGGTCCCCTTCTGCCTGGCTTCAGTGTTGGTGCCCTCTCTCACAGAGCACAGGCTGGGAGGCTTCTGTTCTACTCCAAGCACTTGCGGTAGTTCTACTCAGGGTTCCTGGGGAGCCATTCAGAATTTATCACTAGCCTCTGTGGTTTTTAGAATAAGTGCTCTATTTTAGAAACAATGCTAGCCTTTCTTCTTTAAAAAAAAATCACAGCCTAACCAAAAAATAAAAAATAAAAAATAAAAAGGGATTAGGTGTCATAAGCCAACACTAGGATCTTAAATTGGAAGCATCATTAGCGACATTTACCTTTAAATCTATCATTCACTAGGACATGTTTTTATATGCTCATATAGAAGTGCTGGGTGTTCGCCCCTCAAATAGTACACTATTTAGTTGAAAATCATTCATTGATTTGTCTACCCCTCCCCAAATACCAACCTTATTATGCATTCTTTTCTCATAAGCATTTTGGTTTAATTAGGAACTATTTCTGTATCAATTATATGTCAAATTCTGTGTCCTTACTACTCTTTAAACTGTAGCTTTATAACCTGTTTTAACATGGAGTAGGATATGCCTTCCTTCTTCTCTCTTCCAAAATTATTCGGATTGTTTTATGTTCATTCTTTCACCTAATTTTTAGAATAATTTTGTCACAAAGAATTATCTCAGTGTTTTCATGGAGATTATAACATTTATGGAAACAAATTTCCAAAGTAAGAGCAAGAAGTATACATATCCTTTTAAATCTTCTACTGTGACCTGTATTACAACTTGATAGCTTTCTATAGACAGAATGAAAAAGAATTTTGTCTTACATTATTCTTCAAATTATTTATTACCTATATTCATTTTTATTCAACTAAATATATTTTTACTTAGTTTTTAAAATTATTAGATGGATATGGAGATACAATTGAGGGGGAAACATTATCAAACATTCAAGAACCATTGTATATATACTTAGTTATCCAGGGCTAATGCCATATCATGGATGCCCAGCTTGGGTTCCCCCTGTTGCTGTTTCCCCCAGAAGAACTTCTGAGTTAAATGGATATCTTGTGGAGGACAGAGATCTCCTTCTGAGATGATTCCCCCATATTCCCATTCTCCGGTCTCCTAGGAGTTCTTTCTACACCCACACCCACCTCCCGCCTTATGTCTCCAAGTATCCTAGGGAGTCATCTCCCTGTTGGGTTAAGAATCTTACAATTTGAAGTTATTATTAGCTTAGCCATCTAACATACTGCTTCTCCATGTATTCTAGCTTCCACAGATGAGAGATACCATTCGGCCCTTGAGTCTCTGAGATTGGGATATTTCACTTAGCATAATTCTTTCCATCTCCATCCATTTGGCTGCAAAAGCCATAATATCATCTTCTCTAATGGCTGAGTAGTATTCCATTGAATATAAGTTCCAAAATTTTTGTATCCACTCATCAAGTGAGGGGCATCTGGGTTGGTTCCATAATCTAGCTATAGTAAATTGAGTTGCTATAAACATTGAGGAAGCCACATCACTATAATATGCTGATTCTAACTCTTTTGGGAAAATACCCAGGAGTGGAATAGTTGGGTCATAAGGTGGTTCCATCCTTAATTTTTTGAGGAGTCTCCACACTGCTTTCCACAGTGGCTGAACCAGTTTGCAGTCCCACCAGCAGTGGGACAGTGTTCTCCTTTTCCCATAGCCCCTCCAACATCTGTTGTTGCTTGAATTTTTCATTTTTGCCACTCTAACAGGAGTGAGGTGGAATCTCATTGAAGTTTTGATTTGCACTTCCCTATAGCTAATGTTGTAGAGCATTTTCTCATATATTTATGGGATTTCTGGACTTCCACTGGTGAGAAGTTTCTTTTAAGATTGGTAGCCCATTTATTGATTGGATTATTTGTGGTTTTGGTGTTTAGTTTCTTTAGTTCCTTGTATATTCTGGATATTAGCCCTCTGTCCGAGGTGTAGCAGGCAAAGGTTTTCTCCCATTCTGTAGGTTCTCTCTTGATGGTCTTGACTAGATCTTTAGTTGTGCAAAAACTTTTTAGTTTAATTGCATCCCATTCATTTATTCTTGACTTTACTGCTTGAGCCATGGGAGTTTTATTGAGGAAGGCGCTGCTGACTCCTATGTCCTGTAGTGTTGACCCTACTTCTTTTTCTAGTAAGCTTAAAGTTGTTGGCTTAATGTCCAGATCTTTGACCCATTTTGATTTAATTTTTGTGCAGGGTGAAAGATAAGGATCCAGCTTCAGTTGTCTACATATGGCTGTCCAGTTTGTCCAACACCATTTGTTGAACAGGCTTTCTTCCACATTATGCTTTTGCCCCCTTTATCAAATATCAAATAGTTAAAGATATGGGGATTTGTCTCAGGATCTTCTATTCTGTTCCACTGATCTTCAACTAAATATGTCAGCACTCATTTTTTTTCTAATAGTTTTATAGTTCCAAATTTTGAATATTTCAGTTGTCCGCTCATCTTCAATAATAAAAAGTTTCTATTTTTCTTGGCTAGCTCTTATAAAATAAATGTTGAGTACTATTAAGTAAGAGGTATCTTTCAGTTGCTTTTTCATCTGTTTTTTTGTTTCTCCAATACTTAGTTTGTATATATGGTGCCGGGATCCAAACCCAAGTCCTCATGCATCCCACGCAAGCACTCCAAACACCAAGCCACCTGTTTAGTCACATTGTTGCTTCCAAATTTAATGGGAGTGCTTTTAGTGTTTGTTTGGACTTTTGGCTTGATGTTTTTACTTCACTATATTAAGAGAATGTATCAGTCATGGCAGTGACTGTAAATAACAAAGTTCATCTAACATTGTCTTTAAAACGAAACAAAGCTATATCTCACTAACACCTGAGAGGCAGAGTTCCAGAGTTGATTTGCTGCCTCAACTCTCTTATCATCAAGTCCCTTACTGCCATCTATCCTTTTACTGTTCCATCCTCGGATGTCATGTCTAATGGTGACAAAGTGGCTTTTATAATTTCAAATATTACATATAAGTTCAGGTGCATCTGGTAACAAGCAAAGCTGTTTCCTTCCATGCATCTTTTTTTTTTTAAAGAAAGAGGGACAGTGAGAGAGAGAGAGAGAGAGAAGTAATTTTTTTTAATTCAGTTTTTCATGTGACTTTCATTCCTCTGACACTTTGTTATATTTGTGGTGCTAGGGTTTGAACTTGTGTACTTGCACACGCTAGGCAAACATCGTAACTGCAGAGCCACTGCTCCAGCCCCTCCATATATCCTTTTTGCAATGATTAAGCAACTCTTTCCCTAAATCCCTCCAGCAGCTTTTTCTTGACTTCCGAGTGGCCAGATTATTATTACATGGCCACATATAAACTCATAAGGGAAAAGGAAACTGACCACTGTAGTAGAAAGCAGTCATGATTCAACTCAGGCAAGGGAAGCTGTCGTCAATTTCTTTTGAGTTTAGGAAAGGGTGATGAGCTGAACCTATCAGAGTTGTGTTATTAGAAAGAAGGGGGTCCAGTGGGCAATAGTGTCTGTCACAGGGAATTTCCATACCTGTTATTTTCCAGAGTTTGCAGTGGTCATTGTTGGTATTTTCAAATGCATTTTGCCAACAATGGAGATGATCATATCATTACCCTCTGTTCACCTCTCAATAGGGAAAAGTCTATTGATTTTCTAAAAAAAGCTCTCTTTGAACTGTCTTTTTATTTCTTGAATAATCTAATATGGTAATTGCACATAGCTTAAAAACCTTATTTCTGGATTATATTTGTAAACATTGTAATATTTTATATTAATAATTATAATTTTCAAGAAAGTATAAAATTATAAATTAAATAATTAATATTTTTTTAAAAATATGCTATAATTGTGGAGTGTGTGTTTGTGTGTGTGTGTGTGTGTGTGTGTGTGTGTGAATGCATTGGCAGGTTTGAGAATCGGAGTTGTGTAGACTGTGTAAAGAGGATTAGAAATATTTCTGTTTGTCTCCCTATACTGTTTGAGTTTAAAAGCTTTAGAATTATCTCTTTCCAGAAGGTTTAGAATTATTCAACTGTGAAATAATCTGGGCTTAGTATTCTTTTGGATGGCTAGGTTTTTGACAACTTTCTCAATTTTTTCCATGGTTATTGGTCTACCCAGTTGTCTCTGTGTGTGATAATATGTGTTTTTCTAAAAGATAATTTCGTTTACTCAAGCATTAAAACTTCTAAGCAAGGAAGTTACATTTCAAACAAGAAGTATGCCCTTTCAGTATTTATTTAACTCTTTCTCTGTGTTTATTTATGTTTACTACACTCTAGTTTCCTACATTTTGGTTTTTTTATTGCTAGATTTTCTAGAAAGTCTTTTTTAATCTTTGGAGTTCATTTATTAATTCTATTATGTTTTCTATCTTAAAATTTCAATTTTTACATTTGACAATCTTTTCTGGCTATAATTTGAGATTAGTTTTTTAAAATTTATTTTGAAAACTTTATTTATTTATTATCCAGATGTCTAGTGTCAAACATAATTAATGGGAGGCCATTGTTTCAGAGGAGTCTTCTTTGCTAGATCCCTGCAGACCTGACCAAACCAGGATTGAGTCATTTATGCTAAGTATTATGTAATTAAAACAGGATAGTTTTCCTAAAAAGCAGGAGATTCCAACAACTTGAACCAGGCTAATAAGGAAGTCTCCTCTGTTCCTTCATAGAAAAAGAACTCTGACACAGCCCATGCACTCTTTGTTGTATTTATGCTTTCCTCAGCCTTTCCCTGACTATGAAGCTAACTTCTTCTGTTGGGCTCATCAGAACATACATTCTGTTTTATAGAACAAGTCATTTCCTGATTTCAGAATTGCCATTAAAAATCAATTAGATCGGGACACTCTTCAAGATGGCGATCTGAAGACAAAAGGCTTCCATTGCACCCCCGTGACTGATCAGGATATCTCCGGCTTCTCACCAGTTTTTTAAGGTGCGTTTTGGGAAATGGCATTATGAATCACCAGTTCTGATCTCAGCATTGGTTTTGGGGAATAGAGACCTACGAGCCAGCGAACAGGGATTCTTTGTCCTGCGCACTCGCGGCGGTGCCCGCCGGCTGGTCCGCAGGCAGGCATTTGCACTCTCCAGCCTACACTCCCGCCCGCCAGAGTCCCTTCTGCAGGGGGGGAAAAAATCCCGCACAGCTTTAAAGACAGCGTACTGGCGAGGACACCTCCCGGACCTGTGCACTGTCTGGCGGCAGGATCAGTGACTGGATAGAGCTTCCTAATAAGCACAGAGCAGCGGTTTGCGCAGGGGAGGCGATGCGGGAACTGCAAGGAAGTGAGAGGGGAGCAAGCCTCCGTACTACATCTGCGAAC
>PVKS010012608.1:0-53283 GCA_004027875.1 Aplodontia rufa
AATATTCCATGGTATAAATGTACCACAGTTTTTGGATCCATTCTTCCTGTGAGGGACACCGGGGTTGTTTCCATAGCCTAGCAATGGTAAATTGTGCTGCCATGAACATCGATATTGCTGTGTCACTGTAATGAGCTGATTCTAAGTCCCCTGGAAAGATACCCAGGAGTGGAATAGCAGGGTCGTATGGTGGAGTCATGCCTAATTTCTTAAGAATTCTCCATACTGCTTTCCAGAGGGGCTGTACCAGTCTGCCGCTCCACCAACAGTGTGTTAGTGTGCCTATCTCTCCACAGCCCCTCCAGCACCTATTGTTGTTTATTTTCTTCATCTTTGCCATTCTGACTGGTGTAAGGTGATATCTTAGTGTGGTTTTCATTTGCAAATTATCTTTTAAAAACATATTCAATATTCTTGTTGAGACGTATAACTCTGCTAGAAATATGGATTTGCCAAAATTACTAATTATTATTATGTGAGCAGGTATAATATAACTTGTCTGGAATATTATAAACCATTTCTTTTTAGGTCCATAAAAACAGCAATATTGTATTTTCTCACTTATAATTTTCTCAAGATTCATTCACATTTGTTAGGTGTCTAGTCTTAATTTAACACTCTTGTTTTTACAGCATTCATATCTTATCTCAGGAGATATGATTTCTAGCAGTGTATAAAATCTATCTCTATAGATATATAATTTTGGAAGGAAAGGTTTTTTAGGGGTTACTCTGATTAAATTATTTTGTAAGATGAACTAAAAACAATTAAATATTAATTGGTGGGATTATTCTTAGTATCACCTTCAAATAGATATCTGACATGTGATTGACAGATTTTATTTCTTTTTTGTCCTTGGTTCTGTATTTGACTGAAATATTAACAAGCATGTCAAAATGCACAAAACAATGAGATTGCATGAGGAATTCTTCAACTTAATGGCAATTTCCATTTAAAAGAAGATTGTCCCCCTATTGAATATGGGCATATTACAGACTGAAGCAACTCTGTCCCATGCTTAGCTTCAAGGTCTGAAACTAAATAAACAACTCGTGAATTTCATATCATGAACATAGTTAAAAATTTAATTATTTTCATAATTTGTGTGTATGAAATATCATTGTAATTCTTGTTAATTCACTTATTGTATCAGACATGTACAATAAAAAATGACCCAAGTGTATAGCTTATGCGATCAGAAATTGCTGTAATTGTTGAATACTCTGAGAAGGATTTCACAAGTTCCTTCAAATTTTTTCTCTAGTCTCTGTGTGTTCCAAATATAGAAAATTTAAAATAATTAGTTTTCTATATGTTATGAAGTATAGAAAGTTAAGTAAATTCAAAGTTGCAGTATGTTCATTATCAAATTAAATGTGACAATTAGACCAGAGTTTTAAATAAGTAAGTATAATTGAATATGAGATAAGTAATCTGACTATTTCAAAGGATATTTTAGTACTCTTTGTCAACTAAAATTACATGTAAAAAAACAGGCACATCAAAACATAGGGTAATAAAATAAGGTTTTTATAAAACATGTACTATTTGTAATTAACAGTATCATTTTAGTAGTACTTATTATTATGCACTAAATTGTTCCACATGGTCATTATTTGGAAAAAAACAACAAAAATTAAGATAGGATTGGTAGCTAGTTGAATTGGAATTGGAATAAGTTGGCTTAGAAATCTCTGGGGAGAAGAAATTGCTCAATTTCTAACACATTTTCTTGTTTTCTATCTAATTAGCTGTATAGAGAATTTTTTTTTCAAAAGTCTTTAAAAAATTCTAGAGTAAATCAAGTATGACATACATTCTTTTGCTCAAAGGGTATTAACAAGAATGATATTCTCTATTAATTTAAATTGAAAACTGACACAGTATTGATATGGATCTAAAGCAAAAATTTTAACATTAATCACTTATTGAATTGCCCTATTGAGAGAAATAGGGAGTCTGATGGTTTATTTTCAGAGTGCAGCCTTAAGGGTCCAATTTAAAGGAAGACATCTTAAATCAGGGAGCCATGAGGTGAAGAGGAAGCCATGTTTAAAACTCCCCAACATGTGTCTTACACCTGTAAGCACCACCCACTTCCTGTACCCCTGCTTTCCTTCTTTGACTTTCCATACTCTGGCAACCTACTTCTTGTAACTGGCCCTATCCAATCTTAGCCCATTATATAGATTATGCCTTGAGCTCCTCCAATCTGAGGGAAAAGCAGGATTACATCAGACTGGGAATAAATACCTGGGGATTTCCTTTGATCATGTGTGCACTTCTAGGGTCCCCCTTGAAAGCCAACTCTCTCATAGGAGTAAAATTTCTGCCTTTCTTACCTACCTCTGACCATATGTTTGTTATATTTCTAACACTATGCAATTAAAAAAAAAAACCTCCATCAATTCTGCATGGTATAAAACTGAGGAATCAGTTTTACATTTATTCACATTATAATAACAACACAATTTGAAGAATATTGATCTCAAATTATTGTACAAACTGTGTGCATTCAGTAAATGGAAACAGTACCACATAATTTTTTTTCTTTTTTTTAGAGAGGGACACAGAGAAAGAGAGAGAGAGAGAATCAATTTTATTTAGTTTTTCTTGTGGCTTTCATTGCTCTGACACTTAGTTGTGTATGTGGTGCTGGGGTTTGAACCTGGGTCCTTGTGCATGCCAGGCAAGTGCTCAAACTGCTGAGCTACCGCTCCAGCCCCATAGTACCACATATTTAAGCAATACACTTATAACACAAACATAATTTTTTATTTGAAAATAATTATCAATTTATAGAAAGCTGGAAAGACTGTATAGAGAGGATTCCAGAGAGTTACGCCATACTTCAATTCTACATAGTATAAACTACAGGGGGCAGAGTTTCATTTGTATATAGTACATTACAAGTTTGCATGTCAAACATGGCACAAACTTATGTTAGGAGAATGAGAGTAGTCATCTTCAGCATTAAAAAAAACTATGAATTTATGGGGTACAATTATAATTCAATTCATGTATATAGAGTGTGTAATGATAGAATCAAGGTAGGTAGTATTTCCCTCTCCTTAAATATTTATAAAAATTTTTACTTAAAAAGGTTGATCAGAAGCAGAGATGGGTGTGGGAATGGAGTAGAGGATAACAGATACAGAAACATAGTCAGATGGAAGAAATACATTCTAGTGTTCTATAGTGCAATGGAGTGATTATGGTTTATGAGAACCTAAATCACTAGAAGGGAGGAAATTGAAAGTTCTAAACATAAAGAAATGGTATGGACATCGAAATACTAATTACCCTCTTTGGAACATTACTTAGTGCATGCATATACTGACATGCCACACTGTACTGCATACATAAGTGAAATTCTTAAGCAAATTTTACATTTGTATTATAATTAAATAAAAATTCAACTTATAGATCCGCAAGAAAGTGTGCAGTTGAAAAGTATCACCCAGTTTTCCCCAATGGTTATATTTTATGTAAATAGTGCAATATCAAAAGCAGGGAAATTTGGTATAAGATGCATATACTTCCATGCCATTTTATCTTATAAATGAGTTCCTATAATCACCACTGCCATCAAGATATAGAACTATTCCCCCAACAAAATCTGCTGACATCAACTTTATATGTTTAGTATAGAAACCAGTGTCTTTAAGTTCCTTCATACCCTCCAGTTTGCAGTATAATTGCCTTAAATATTTCTTCTAGACAAACATGTGTTTCTTCTACATACTTATATTAAACTCCACTTCATACAATGCTTTTTATGTATCAAATAAAATTTTAAAAAACTTAAGGAAGTTTTATTATATTACACATTTTTTATTTTATTTTTCTTGAATATTCATCCTTAAAACATCTTATGTTCCATGAAGTTTATTTAACACTTTTAGAAAAGATTATTTCTAAGATATATCCAATTATTACAAAAATACATAAATAAATATTTACTGATATTTACAAATATTTGTTGATATTTCCCAATACAACCTTGTATAATCACAGAATTATAAGGATGTCTTTCCACAGTAGAATTGGAGTTTAGAGTGGTTTATTCATACATGAAAAATAAAGGGGGAAGTTTGAAAGAAGAATGTAATGTAAAATTCCTATGCACTAAGGCAATTTCATAGTCACATCATACAGCAGGGTCTGCTTGATATTTTAAAGACATCAGTGTCTTGTAGAATGGAATCAATTTGCTAGGTGCTGAGGCTTACACATGAGAATCATGGTAATAATTAATTTAATCAAGATATGCTATGCTTTCCAAATATTTCCCCATTCTGGTGAGGTACATACATTCTAGGACATGTTTATTATTCTAGGATTTTAAAAAATACATTTTAAAGGAAATTGTGTTAGGAGAAACAATGAATTTCAGGTAACAATTTTCCCATTTATTATTTTGTGAAAGGTCACTTACCAAATTGAATAATGAATGACACAATTTGAATAATTTTTTAATTTTTTCCTATGATAAAGGTATTTTCAATAGTTGCTATTTTCATTTATTTCAAAAGTGAAAATGCATTATGAAGTAAAAAGCAAATTTTCCCTACCATTATTTCCAGGATCCAAGAAGGTCTAATCAAATGTCAGTGTTTTATTATTTACATTTACTGATTCCTATTATTACAATTTACTATTACTTTTTACTACTATTACTTATATCATTTTGCATTTCTATGCAGGTGCAGATATAGATTCCTAATTTTCATCTTTTTACACATTGTTCTTCATTTGTATCTTCAAAACAAATAGAAGATATCTTTATTTTTATAGGTCACCAATTATCTATTATTGAAACATATGTATCTTATTAATAAATCCCTTAAGTATAATTTTTCATGATTTTCCAGGATTTTCTGAGACAGTTTTTAAGTGAATATACTTGTGTATATTAGTCATTTTATGTAAGGTATAGAGCTGTGGAATATACTTCTTATTTTAAAAAGGGGATCGTGCAATTTTACACTCAGTAATTTATTACACTACCCTATGTAGCCCTGGCAATTGAATTTGTGGGAAAATATTAAAATATTTTGCCAGTTTAGGTGGGGAAGCTCTGTAGTGTAACTTTACTTCAAATTTCATTTTGTATAAGAGATCATGTTCATATTCATATGCGTTGTATTTTTCACCTCATTTATTTGTGTATTGACCTTGTTGGGAGTGTTTCTTCCCCTTCATTTTAATGTCTTTACTTTTCTTGTAGTTGAATTTCTCAGTCTTTAATAAATGGCTTTTGGTAATTTTATCATTATTAAAATAGCTTATAACACATCTGAGTTATGAGGGATTCATCTTATTTTTCTCCAGAGCAGCTATCATTTTCCAATGGGCAGTTCGCTTATTACATTCATTCTGTTACCCCTCATTACCCCTCATTAGATCTAAATGTCATAAGCATAGTATTTTTTTTCTCCCCATTACTTTGTCTTCTGTGTCTAGAGAAGTGCCTGGCATGGAGTGTTATAGATATATTTTGGAAATTAATGTAGTTCTGAGTTTTTTAAAAGAGTAACTCAAATCATTGCATAGGAAGTAGATAAAGATTAGAAAGCCAGCTGGTCATATGGCAATGATCTTTGGGTCTTTCAGATGAAAAATAACCAGGAAGAAGTTCTAATTAAAGACTAATATTTAACACGTGTGCGCCCGCGCGCACACACACACACACACGGGCAATATGAAACTTATCCTTTACACAGCACAGAGTAATATATTACAGATATGAATTGTAGAAATTAGTCTTGATTAACTTTCATAGATATATAAATCTCTTTATACACATATATATAAATATGAAGATATGTATGTGCATGTGTGTAATCAGTAAGTATATACCTCTTACAGTATGAAAGTTTATTATACCATAAAGTGTGATGAATTTATAGAAGGAAAATTCATTGTTCTTTCTTTGAAAAATAATCAAGGGCTGATTCCTACAATTTATATCTCTAACATATTTCTCTGCTCTGTAGAGAGTAGGTATTTGAATTACTAATGGAAGCCATATAAAGTTACTAATTTTCCTTCAGGGGCTTTGCTTATGCAATATAACTTCAATTGCATTGTAAAATCTATGACATTTTATGAGCACCTTAGGGATTTCAAAGTAAAGAGAAATAATGGCATAAAAATTTCAAAACACAATGGAGATTTTATGTTAGTGGGTGCTTGTGTGTGTTTTCTTTAAAAGGGATATGTTGAAATTTTTCACTTAATTTTCCCTTAAAGGATAGGATTTGAGAGTATTTGTAAAGAGACAAATTTGGAATATGAATGAATATAAAGACATAACACTGTCTATCCAAATTAAAAGCAAACTATTATGGGTTGAATTGTGTCCCCAGTACACCCACCCCTACAATCACAATAATTCATGGTTGAAGTCTTAGCCCTCGGGGCCTTAGCAATGATCTTATTTGGAAACAGAATCATTGCAGATATAAGGGTAAGATGAGGTTGTGCTGAAGTAGTGTGAGACCATCTTCCAATATAACTATTGTTCTTTTGAGCCTGAAATAGACAGACAAACATACAGGAAAGGTGATATAAAGAGGCATAAGAAGGAGATAGCTGTTTACAAACCAAGGAGAGAGGCCTAGGATACATTTCCCCTCACAGCCTTCAGAGGAACAAGCCCCACGGATATCTTAACTGCAGACTTCAAGCCTCCAAACCTGGAACACATTATTTTCTGTTGGTTAAGCCACTCAGTTTATAATACTTTCTTAAGTCTTATAATTCGTGTTCTTAAAGAACTATGAATTTTTGTTGAAGTATAAATGTTATTTTATGCAGCCTAGTCTTCCAAAAACTATTCTCGTTCTTAAAACACATGTGATTTTTTTCTGGACCATTTTCTTAATCTTTTGTTTACTGGCAGATATCTATTTTTTGAATATTTAAATAAGTCTTTTTAAAGCCACTTGCAATGATATGGGTTTATTGTAATCATATTCTAGTCTTATCTACTCAGGTTCAATTCCATATGAATATGACAACTAGTATATAAAATGGTTTTAGGTTTGTGGCATATAAGATATCTAGCTTTGATATGTATAATTTTTCATGTTAATGCCGTTTAAAGATTAAATTAAAAAAAATTCTAACCAGTTTTGTAAACTGAGGTGTTTGGTACATTTTGCCACTCCAAGTTCATACGACTAACCCAGCTGCTCCAGAAGAACAGGTTTATCAGTTTGATTTATGTATTTCTATTGAAATGCATGTGTTATTTTCCAAATCTACATCAAAAGAAATAGTAGAGCTCACTAATAATATAAATAAAAGAGTAAGGTGCTGTAGGAATATACTGAGTTGTCAACTAATAACATTCTTTGCTTTTTTCCTATTTATTATCAACCTGGGTATTGTCACACTTAGGTTTATGAAAAACTGGCTCAATGCTTTATAAAAACTGAATTTTCAAATAAATGCCTGAGTCATTATTCTATATTATCCTAATCTTCTTCATGCTTCTATAATAGAATATCTGGACTGGGTAGTTTATGAAGAACAGAGATAAATTTTGTACAGTTGTGGAAGTTGGAAAGACCAAGGTCAAGGGACCTGGAGAAGGCCTGCTTTCTGTTATATCATGGCAGAAGCCTGAAGGGCAGGCGAGAGCATGTGTATATGAGGGAGAGAGATAGACAGACAAGGTCAGGAGAAGGAGCACGTGGAGTGCTGAACTCCTCAATAAGGACACAACTCCACAAAAATTGGCATTAATCACTCAAGAGGGCAGAGCCCTCATGGCCTCTTAAAGGTCCTACCTCTCAATGCTGTTGCTTTGGGGATTAGTTTCTAACACATGAACTTTGGGGGATACATTCAAATCATAACTACCAATATTAAACACCTATAAATATTTCTACATTTACATATCAAAAAAAGATGTTACAACTCCCTTTGCCCTTGTCCGTGGGTCTGCTATATTGAAAATACGCCTATGTGATATGTAAAGCAAGATTTTAAATAATAAAGTTCTTCCTACTCATTTTAGAATAAAAATTAACCTTTGACAAGTATTAAGGACCATTGTTTGCCAACAAAATCAGTTTCAGTTAGAACTTTGTAACTTGACCATCGGTATTGCTCATTTTTTTTTGAAAGTTAATTTATTATTTATTGATCAAAGAAACAATGCACACTGGGTTCTGCCAGAAATAATATTGTGTAGATAGGAAAGTTCCTATATAATAGGTACTCTTTTAATGTTTTACATGTGTCAAATCCTTTAATCCTATCTACAGTTATCTGAGGAAATACCATTAGTAGTCACTTTTTATAGCTAGGGAAATTGAAGTGATAAATAATTCTAATAAAATATGATATAGCATAAGTAAATAAATGGTACTCTTTGATCGTACTAGGGATAAAAATAAATTTGGCCTAAGAAGGCAGAAAATTAATTCAGAATGTTGGTTATGTCTGAGTTAGGTTTTGACATAAAAGTTGGAATTTTATAAGGAGAGATAAAATTGCCACAGGGAAAAAGATGCAAGATGACCAAGAATAGCTTATCTGTTCACGTCAAAGCTTTTTCAGTAGATAAAAAGCAAAAACTTGCTAAAGCTAGCTCAAGAAAAGGTAAAGGGCTTACTCAAAAATGCCCAAAATTTTTAGTAAAAATGGAATCCAGAAACTTTCATGGATCAAGGCCTTCAGTCATTGTATCTTTTTGTCCCTCATCTCTGTTTCTCATTATTCTTAATAAGGGCCAAACTTCTTATTCAAAGCCTGCGTCTCTTTCTATTTCTCTCTTCTGACTGACTTCCTCTTCAGTTACTTCCTCTTTAGGCACATAGTTTTTGGCTTTCCAGCCCCAGAATCGACATGACTTCCTGAGTTCTTCATGTATTGCTATATCTATTCCCAGTGTACATAACTGAAGTTCTAAATTCAATAATCTGATTGACTTAGCTCATCTTTTTCATGCCATAGCACACAAGTGATCCCTGGCCCATCTGGCTGTAACCAGGAGAATGAGACATCTCCCACTCTATTGTTAAGGTCTATAAACATTCATGAACTAAAAAGTCTACTGGATAATAATGTGAGATGATTGGCTCAATGTGACTGGCACAGCAGGCATTTGCTATTCGGCAGTAAATAAACAGGGTGATAGAGGGTTCTGTGTTTCATGCGTTGACATTGATTTTTAATCTGTAGTAATTGGGAGGCTCTTGAATTTTAAAACTTTGTAATCACATAATTATAATCTTTCTTAGAAATAACACTTTTGAACAGAAGGGATGAATGTTTGGAAGGGAGCAAAGTCAAAAAATAGGGAGAAGCAAAAACAGAATAATAAACCAGGCTACAGATTAGCAATAACTAAATTTGAAATGACAGGCACCATTCCCTAACATTGATAACAAATCACAATGTTCACAGAATGACTTTTTGCTTATGAAATGATATAAAGGATGGAATGTAACAGCAATATGCAAAAATGATCCAAGAAGCATGACAACAGCAACAACAAAATGTGAGATTGAAAAATGTAAATCAGAATGAATACAGAAATTGGTAAGTGGAAAACAAAAAGAAAAAATAATGGAATTTTAAGCCAGATAGACAGATGTAGATATATAGATATAGAAATCCAGAAACTCACGAATCAAGTCCTTAGTCTCTCTGTGACTGTCTTTTTTCTTTATCACCATGTTTTTCTATGTATTTGTAATGATGGCTAAACTTTACACATATTCAACTATAATATTTTTCAAGAAGGAAATTCTGTTTAACAAACAATGACTTGCGTGTCTTTTCCTACGGAACCAGAAAATCATTTGCAGTCTTTAGCAAATGCAAGGAATCTACAAGAAAGACCTAAGAAGTACACTTCTCTGTACATAACTAAAAAGTGTTATAAATTTTACACTGCCCCAGGAATGGGTTAGTGTGTTAAGATGGTACTTAACTCTCAACATCATTCATTATGAAGACATTAAGAATAAAAATCTAACAGGTTATAATACTAGCAATAATACTAAAATGCAACCACCAATTATTAACACCACCATATGTCAAGTATTGAAGTAAGTGCTCTCTATGGGTTATTACATCTAGTTTTCACAGCATCCCTAAGAAGGGTACAGTATTAAAACCATTTTATGAACAAGAAAATTAAGGTTCAAATTAGTTAACTTTTGAGTAATTAACCATTTAATTAACAGAACAGAAAGGTCTTGAGCTTGTCCTATTCCTATTGCCTTTTAATCTGTCTCCATAGGACTGTTGAGAGATGGCAAGCACCATGAGATAATGGGACTATGCATGCAATCCTTGTTTATAATAACAGACACAGGGGCTACTAGGCATAGGCAAATTGATCCACGATTTAGGAAAAAGGAACAAAATTTAGCATGGCACAATTTTAGACTTCTGAAAACAGATTTTTCTTTAAGACAAAGAAGACTTCTAAAAATTGGAAATATTACAAGTTATCCAAGTGAAGTAAAATACAGGATATCCACTGACAAAATCAGTTATATGGGGATATTAAATATATATGGATTTGAAAGGACTGCATAAATGCTTAAGAAATGGCTTAGCAATAATGTAGATATAAGTATCATTTGCAGTGTCTGAAATTATAAATGTGACACTGTTAAAAGACTATGAAAATTATTTTTTAAAATAAGGTGCATGTTTTAACATGCCATAAATACAATGACAAAGAGCTCCATTTGAATAAGGTCTCATATTAACAAAATAACAAGTACAATAAAACCATTCAATAGAAACCCAATCTAAAAAAAACAAGTTTAAGAAGGAATGACACCCAGGATCCAGGATATAAGAAAATACCATATAGCTGTTTTAAGTGAATTCAGTCTATCTTTTAAATTACTGAAATAGGTTTAAGACATAGAGCAGTTTCCACTGTTAAAAACTATGGATGGAGAAAATCATAAAATGTTACTTTTACTTTATTTCACAAATAAGAATATTCAATTTATGTATAAATGATAAACCCAATAAAACTGAGACAGATTATCAAATATGTAGTTTGTGAACATTTACATAATAAAATGTGCATACCAAAATTCACTATGGTCAACCAACAAAATCTTCCCTGAAGTCAAATTTATGATATTTTTCAACATGTTTTTACAGAGTACAGCATCTATTCTTCTTACTACATTTGTTTTTATTTTCTATTTTTCTTGTAAAAAAGAAAAAACCCTTGATTTTTTCTGAGAGTTTTTCTTGGAAAACTTACTGAAAGTCAGTCAACAAAATGGGACTTTAACATGATTGAAAATTTGGAATTTCCAGACAAATAAGCCAATGCATAGTATTTTTGCTTATGTTACTTTGAGTTACTTGGAACATAGATAAGAATTTTCTAACCTTATTGAGAAAATTTTTCATGTGTCATACATGAGAAAAAATATTTATACTGCTACATTCACGTAAATCCACTTGGTTATTAGACTTCTAGCTCTTAGAGGCTAGAGCCTTAAGGGGTTCTTAAAGAGAAATGCCAATATTTTTTAAAGTATTGATTATTTTTTTGTGACTTTCAGTAAGTTTTCCAAGAAAAACTAGTTTCTTCTAAGCACCCTATCTTAAAGCAGAAAAGAGTACCTATAACTTAGCAATTGAACTTTAAGTAAATCTTGTCTCTCAGTATCCTGAATGACTTATGAGAATTTTGATTAGAAGAGCCAAAACTCAAGTTTTCTCTCAAGAGAGAAAGTAAATAATGAAGTAAAAACATTTCTCTGTTTGTAATTATGCTCTTCCAGGCCTGCAGAAGTTCTTCTCTAAACATGATCTGTTTACTACTCACATTGTATTGAGATATTAGAAATTTAGGACACAAAATTATCAGATAGTTTCAAAAAATCTCATCATAAGGCAGAAGATTTGCTTGTTTAGCATTATACTTTATAGGGGATAAAGGGATTGTAAAATAATTAAATTGGTCTCTGACTTATATCTGACATATTTTGTTCTTAATAATTTAAGTAGTGAAATTTGAATTTCCTCCTGAGATTAGAGGTTGCCCTGGTTTAGAAATCCTTGGATCTACTTGGTGTAGTGGCACATGCCTGTAATCCCAGCAGCGTCAAGACCAGCTTCAGCAAATTAAGGATGCCCTAAGAAACTCTGTGAGACCCTGTCTCAAAATTCAAAAAACAAAGAAAAAAAAGGGTGTGGTTTGGGATGGTTAGGTACCACTGGGTTCAATCCCTGGTACAAAACAAAACAAAACAAAAAATGTTTAAAAAAAAAGGTGATAGGATGAGATTGGTGGGGTGGATACACACATGGTTAACATTCTGCAAGACAATGAAACCTTAAACTTTGTATTTATCTTTTATATGAAAAAGAAATATATTTTAGCATGTAAATTCTCAGAATTTATGCCTTAATAAAAAATGAATAAAGATAAATGCAAGCACATTTTCTAAGATCGGGTCCAACAACCAATACCTGATAAAAAAAATTGACTACTTTTATAAGTTTTCTTAACTTATTATTAAGGAGTTGTGTTGTTGTACAATAACATGCATATAAAATAAATGCTTATAAATGCACATAAAGTGACAATATGATATCCATTTGATCCTAAACTGTAGTTTCCCCCACATTGCCACACCCATCTCTTGATTCTTCTATATTACGCCTCTATAGCAAATACAAATGTGTATACATATATATATATATGTATGAATGTAAATTTTCCAGAATTAATTACATAAATATTATTTGATTTCTCAGGGGTGTAAAGGGTATGCTACATTGTTAATTATCTCCCTAGAGGCCTCCCTATCCTCCCTTGCTCTCCAACACCCCCCAGCCTCTTCCTTCCTCCTCCCCCACCTACAGTGTCTATGGTTCTCCTAGATTATAAGTTTTTTGGTAATACAGCTATACCAATTACGTTATACATTGTGACTGATCTGAAGTTCAGTGGCAGAACAGAATAATTGTGACAGACACTGTATGGCCTACAAAGTCTTTGATATCTTATTAAGAAAACTTTGTTGTATCTCCTGATCTAAACATTATTTAAATTAAATAACTTTTCTTAATAATACCTTAATTTTTATAATAATTCCTAAAGAATATTCCTGATGTCAAAAGCACTGTTCTTTTTACATGTGTAGAAAGAGGTGCTACTTGAATAAGTAAGCCTCCTTTTGCACACTGCATTCAGCAACTAAGACATACTAAATTTCTTTCAAGGCATTTCATTTAAAAATCTCTTTACAAAGTTTTAAAAGGCTCCACAATTTGTTCTTCTTTCACAAATCTATAAAATCAAGGCAAAGAAATTCTTTCACCAGATCTCTCTTGTGATATAACACATATTAGTGGCTTCTCTTCCTGAGGTGTTCTAAATTTTGTAAAAGACCTGGCCTATCAGGAGAAATTCTTTATTATTCAGGCGGTTGAAGCCCTGCAAAACTGTGTACCCTATTTCCGTGAAGAGGTTTGTGGCATTGGTTCCATGTGTGAAGTACAATTCTTTTTAATTATTAATAAGCTTATCATTATGAGACTGATTTATTACCAAGCATGATATTTGCATAATCAATTTGCTCAATCACATCCTAGTAAAGGAGGATTAGGTTTTATTATAGTTATGTGAATAAAAATATAGTCATAAAAAGTAAGAAAAGTGAACAAAAGTTATTATTACCAATTTCTAAGGAATCTGTGAAAGTCACACTGATTTAAAAATGGTTCCATTTGTGAAAATGTATTCACCAAGTAGAACATTAGGGATTGATTAAGACAGACTCCTCATATAGTCTTCAAAAAAAAAAAAAACCAAAACCCCAGAATATTAACACAACCTCAACAATATATTCAACAAATACCAATGAATTTCCTTCACCTACCATTCAGTCTTTTATAATTAAGACCTAAAAAACCATTCTGGATCGGGTGATAGCAGTCTGATTTCATGAAGCTATTTGTTACTGGACTAAACAGAATCTGGAAATCCCACTTAGTACTGTGAAATTGCTTGACAGTTGTCTATGTAAAGACAACTTTAAGCTCTGAAACTTGGTCTCATGAGCTTATTCTTGAAATATTGTTGTTAACCTTGTTTTTTTTCCTTTTTACATGTTTCTGAAACTGTCTTGTTAAAAATTCAGATGCTGGCCTAGTTTACAACAGCACCTTCTAGGAAATCTAAGGGGAAATGGTGGCATGCATGCCCTCATATGGAGAAAAGAGAAACAGACTATATCTCCCCCTCCTTCATGTGAAGATACAGCAAGTTTGTAGGTAGCCTTATGCATGCCAGGAAGAGACCCTCACCAGGTACCTTGATCTTTGTCTTCTCTGTCTCTAGAAACGTGAAGATCTATATTGTTTAGGTCACCCAATTTGTAGTATTCTATAATAGCAGCAAACCAAGGAATGTAAAATTCATTTCAGTCCAACTTCCTAAAACTAATTTTGCAAGATTAAATTTTACTTCACTACAATCTTTCATATTCTAACAACCTGAAACTTTGTTTCAGAACTTTTTCTTCAAAAAATAAAAAGAATTCCATTACTTTGCATATATAATTAATATTTCTTTGCCATTATTATTTCTTGTACATATATAACTACCCATATTAATTATAATATTTAATCAAGCTAAATGCTACTTAACGAGAAACACTGAGAGTAGGTAATAAAAAATTGACATCTATAAGCAAAATAGAAAAAGTTCATGAACCCACCTAATGGCCTCCTATAACCAGATCATTTTTACAAAAGTTAATGGCTCTTTGTAAAATAACAACACTATTAAGCACATTGTCCATCTTCTAAATCTGCACCTTAACTCTGATTTTAATACTGTGTATACTGAATGTCCACAAACTTAAGAGTGAAATTAGATCCTCATCTCACATATAATACAAAAGTCATCTCAAAAGTTTCATGTTTTTAAGACCCCAAATTTTTAAATTACCAGAAGAAAACAAGAAAGTCCTATAATAGTGGTCTGATAAGGACATTTTGGGTTGGACCCCCAAAGCATAGGCAAAATAACACTGAAGGACTAATGAGTTTCAAACTAAAAATCTCAACAGAGCATAGAAACCAGTGAGGAGACAACCTATGGAATGAGATAAAATATTTGCAAATCATAACTCTGATAAGAGGTTAATAGAAAAAAATATTTAAGGAATTCTACTTAATAGCAAAATAGCAAATGACCTGATTAAAAAGTTGGCAAAGAAACTGGACATTTCTCAAAAAAAAAAACACAAAATGACCAACAAGTACATGAAAATGTGCTCAAGATAACTATCAGGGAAATGACAATCAAAACCACAATGAGATAGCACCTTAAATTTATTTGAATGACTGTTACCAAAAAATGCAAATATTGATGAAGATATGAAAAAAAAAGAGAATCCTTTTACATTATTTGTGGGAATGCCAATTGGTCAATTCATTACAGAAAACAGTGTAAAGATTACTAAAAATTTTGAAAATAATGCTAGTATAAGGTATAAGAATCCGTTACTAGGTATATATCTAAAGGAAAATAAATCAGTATATTGAGGAGACGTCTGCATTCCCATTTTCATTGGAGTACTATTCACAATACCCAAGATATGGGGTTAAACTAAGTGTTCATCAACAGATGAATGAACGAGGAAAATATGGTATACACTATGGAATTCTATTCAGTCTTGAAAAGGATGGGGATCTTGTCTTATGTAACAATATGGAGGGCCTGGAGAACAATATAATAAATGAAATAAGATAGGTATTGAAAGTCAAATTCCACATGATTGAACTTATATATGGAAATTTAAAAAGTTAAGCTCACAGAAGCAGAGAATAGAGTGCTAGTTATCTTATTAGGTGGGAGGTGGTAGTGATTGGGATAAGATACATTACATATAAATCTGGTTAATATTCTACACATCAAATGTAAACTTTGGGGTCATCTTATGTGTCAAAACTCTGTAAATTATCATGTAGTTTCACAGTATCAGAGTTTCAACTGAGTAATAAATAGCTAAGTCATACAGGTGAATTGCCTTCCAGCATCAAATTCTTCACAGGCTAGTTTTCTGAACAATGCCCCAATATGACATGGAATAAGATGAAGGAAAACCATTGAAGATAGAGACTCTCTTGATCTTGTGCAATGTATCTTTAAAGGTAAAGCATTTAGTATCTACAAGAAACTAATAAGATAATAGTTTTAAATGGTACAAACAAAACATTATGTCTGGAAATTTTAAAAAGTTAATATAAGGTATGGATGGTTCGTATTTATTATAATTTTATATAGAAAAATATAAGGATATGATAGCCTAATATTGTCTAGTTGTACGCTAAGCTATTAAGCAAACTAATGTAACTAGGACATATTATAGAATAGATGCTTCCATGAAGAAAGGAAATAATTAAATTCTGAGAATTAAGAAAAATTGAAATGCTTGAAGAATATAATATGAAATGTGAAGGATGCATTAATAGAAATCATAAAATATTTGAAATACTAGAAGAAAACATGAGTACATAGAAAAGAGAAAACAGTGGTGATGCAGTAGTTACTGAAAAAAGTACTAGGATTTAAGAAAATATTGAGAGTTTTTTATTTTAAAATATGAAATTAATAGAGAATTGAGGAGACAGAGAAGCTTATTTCAAGGACTGTTTCCATTAAAAATAGATCTGTTTTGTGTTGTAGCAAGTGGCTCTTTATAAGAAGTTATTTTTTCCAGCATTACTGGGGTATGATTGACAGATAAAAAGTATATATACCAAAGTATACAATATAGTGTTTTGATAAAAGTTTACCTTATATAATGATTCCCACAATCAATATATCTGTCAGCTCAAAAATACCTTTTTTATGTGTGTGATGAGAACATTCATGATCCACTTTCAGGAAATCTCAAGTGTGCAATACCTTATTAACTATGGTTATCATGCTGTGTGTAAGAATTTACTTATTCTTCTTTCAACTGAAAGTTTGTTCCCTTTAACTAACATTTAAATATTTTCCCCACCCCTGTCCTTGATATTTGTGGCAGAATGAATAACCTTGGAGGACATTATGATAAGGGAAATAAACAGATATAGAAAGATATATATTTCATGATGTCACTTACGTATGTCATCTAAAAATGTCCAACTTACAGAAGTTTTCAAAATTAAGTTGACTGACAATGTGTTTCTTTTCTTTGGGAGGCATTTAAGAATAAGATTCATTAGTGAATGGGTCTGATTATCTGTTCGGCATATTATATCTGTAACTTATGTCTTTGTCCTGTTTCTTAATGTGTTTCCTTACCGTTGATTATTTTTCTGATTTCCCTTAATTTATCACTTGTTAACAAGCTAATTTCTACTCAGCACAGTCTCATAGTGCTACTAACCATAAAATATTATAAAACATTATGCATATATTTTTTAAAGAGAGAGGGACAGTGAGAGAGAAAGAGAAAATTAGTTTTATTTAGTTTTCCATGTGGCCCTTGTTGCTCTGACACTTCATTTTGTATGTGGTGCTGGGGTTCAAACCCATGTTCTTGTGCTTGCCAGGCAAGCACTACAACCACTGAGTCTCCGCTTCAGATATATATATATATATATATATATATAATGTTTTTAAAATCAAAAACAGAAGAGCTTTTGCATACTTCCAAATAGTTACCTAATATTGGTGTGGGAAAGGACATTCACAATCACTTCATTTTTATCCATTCATTCAGAAAGTATTGACTTTGTGAATCAGTTAGGAACCCAAACAGGCAAAAATCTCACAGCACGATCATAGGTACACAGTTTCTATGGTGACAGTAATAACACCTATGATTTGGGACTCATGATATAAAGAATGGCAGGCCTTAGTCTAAGAATAATGCAAATACTTAATAAATTTTAATTTATTAATATAGGAGTGTTGAAAGAAGATAAAGTAGATTTGTGGAGATAATTTACATAGTCATGCTTCAGTCCAGGTGAAACTTGTATTAAGTAGCTTCAATAAGTCATTTGGTGGTAGAATTAGAGACATTTATTAATCCAAGAGGAGTTGATTTGTAAGAATCAAGATGTTTTTATTATTGATTGAGTTGTAGGTTTGTGAGGTCAAGGAGTTGTGTCAAATACAATACTATGTTTACTTTCTAGCTTGTGAAATACAAGCATGGCATAACGCAAAAGCCATTATTCACTCATACTAAATAGTATCATTTAACATAATGCAGGGCTGGTAGAACTCCATGGTAGAGCACTTACCTGACACATGTAAGGCCCTGAATTTGTGATCACCAGCTCCATGAAATAAAATGATGCAGTGCTCTGAGAAACTTTTGTTTTGTAATATTAAGCAAACTAAACATGATCTATTATTTTGCACTCCAAAAGTGTGAAATAAAATATCTCACTTTAGGAAATATTTTTTAAGTTTCCTTCAAAGTAAAGCCTTAGTAGTACGTTTGCATCCATTAAGAAATTTAAGAAATAGACTACACTTTATATATAAGGAAACTGAATCATTTAAAAATTAAATGCCTTGCTAGATATTATACTTTTACATATTTAACAGTAATTAATTGCTTTACTTTCTTACAGTTTGTATTTTAGAATAATGGGTGATACCTTATGTTATGATTTAGATGGAAGATGGCCCCCAAAAGCTCATGTAAGAAAGATCAGGAAAAGTGAGGTGAAATGATTGGGTTAGGTGAGACTTAACCCAGTCAGTGAGTTCATCCCCCACTATGGATTAACTGGCAACTAAAGGCAGGTAGAGTGTGGCTAGAGAAAGTGGGTCATTGAGGGCATTCTTTTGGGGTCTATATTTGTATCTGGAGTTGAGTCTCTGCTTCTTGGAGCCATTCCTGGAGCCACTTTCCTCTTCGATACCCTTCCACCATGATGTTCAGCCTCATCTTGAACCCCCAAGGAATGGGGCTGGACATCTGTGGACTAAAACCTCTAAAACCATGAGCCCCAAATAAACTTTTCCTCTTTTAATTATTCTTGTTGGGTCTTTTAGTCTCAGCAATAGAAAAGCTGATTAAAACACCTTAATTTCAAATCACTTAATATCCAAACATTTAGTAAAGTAATTTGAATCTCTTCATGTTTGCTGTAGGATATCCTATTAAAATCCCATTACCCATATATTTGAAAACCAAGAGTGCAATTGTTAGCCTACTCATTAGCTTCATTGAGTATCTACTCAAAATATATTTAATACTAGATGGGATATTAAATTCTTGGAATATTTTGACGTTTTTTGCAGATGTACCTTTGGTTTGTCATAAATCAAGTGTATTGATTTAAGTTTCTATATAATACTCTTTTAAAAACATCAAGTACAAAGTTACCCTAAAGACTGCTTAATGAATCACTAATTTCTAATATATAGTGTAAAAATCAGGAACACAGGTATTCAGCACCAAATGTAAATATCAGGAAGCAGGTGTTCAAAAAGGAGTCAGACCCCAAATCAGCTTCTCCGTACAGGTTCATCAGTCTTCCAGAGTGAGTGTAGGCTGGGGAAGTGGCATGGACCCGGCTGAGTTGCAACTTTATAGTCTGGGTGGGCAGAGGAAGTTTTAGGGTCTAGTCTCTCTCAGGGATTGGCTGGTGACTCTATGACTCTATCAGGCAATTGTGAGATGCCGTTGGGTTTTATCTGCCAGCATCTGATTGGTTGTTATTTCCTGTGTGGGCTGCCTGATGCTCTGTCCCCATCCAGCTCTCTGAGGGGGTTAGTTACCTGCCCCCAGCTGTCTCGAATCCACCTAACATGTAGTATTGAAACTTCAACTCACTATCTAGTCAACTTTTCATTTATCTGATAACAAGTTTGAAAAAGAAATTCTCCAAGAACATGTAAGTATACATTCAAGTTTGTTCTACAAGTGTTTTTGAATATTGTCATATCAGTATTTATAAAAAGCAAGATTTATATAGAAGAGGAGAGAAATATTTCTGAGTCTGTAAATACTTTAAAACTACCAAATACTGTGAGAAAAACAAATTCAGTAAAATCTGATTTTATTGTCAGTTTCTAAAGGACAATTTCCATCATTTCAATTTATTCATTCAATAACAATCAAAACCCTTTTTAGGGGCCAATGCAACACTTATATTTACTTTTTTTTCTTTTCCAATTCTGTCTTTGTTTTCCAATCATATTGATTTGGAATAACAAAATTTCATTATGTTTGGGGACCAATATGTCAACTGAGCTTATTCCATGAACATCTTTCATGGCATGAATCTGTAAGATAGGGACTGGTAAAAACTATTTGAACTATTTTTATATACTTGGCCAATCCTACTTGTAAGAAATATAATACATTGCTTTTAGATGTCAATACGATTTAAGAGTACAGTTAGAAGTGTCTATTAAGGTCATTCAACCTAAAGAGTAGTATGTTGAACTTTACTTGATCTTTTCTTTTTTGCTTTCTGTAAATAATTTATTGGCTTAAAGAAAAAGGCATTTCTGAAATAAGACCAGAATCCAGATATCCCCAAAAGAAAAAAATGACAATTGACTACACAAAAGGAAGAAAACAATTCTGCAAAGCAGAAAATATAATGACCAACATCCAGATTTAAATAATGATCTGGAAAAGATTTTCAATTTATGGAACAAATAACTTTTGTTTCAAATGTAAACAGTTTTTTTTTTAAAGCAAGAATTCACAATTGCTCATAGAGATACTGGAATTGAAATACTAGGAACTTAAAATTGCTCTACAACCTTAATACTGAGCATTCATTTCATAAAATATAACATCATCTTTACTTCTTAGGTCCAGAATCATTAGAAAATATAAGATATTGTTTCAAACTTTTTTCTGGTGACCATTTTTCTACCCTCTGTTACAGGAGTATATCAGATTTGACTTAGAAAAATATCAATTCAATATAAATTTCCTCTGTGGATTATATTTTTTTTTCATATTCCTAAGCCAGCTTCATTTCTTTTTATTCCTTTTATATCATCGTGTGTCAAAATTATTAAGAAAATACATTGCATTGTATTTTCATTGTCATTCTCCTGGCTTGCATTGGCTTTTGATTATCTGCAACTGGACTACTGACATTGCAATATGCATCCTTCTGCCAATTTCTTCATATACATTCCTTCATGAAAGAAGGAAGGAATGTTGACATTTGGAAACCTAAAAAAATATTTCCTAATTAGATTTTTATAAGAGGATTTATCTATGCTCAAATTCTGGATTTTTTAAATATTTAACATGGAGTTAAATAAAGCAACAGATGTACATATTGCTTTTTTCCATGATTATGTATGACCATATAATGTATATAGGAAACACCAGTGTGCTTAATTTATACTTACAAAAGGCAAAGAATGTTAAATAGACAAATATAAAGATTCACATCATATAGCACCATCATGAACGGATGATATTTATTCATCTTTTATTTACAATGTTTTAAACCAATAAGAAATGCACAACTAGTCCAAGGAAATTTGTGTATGAGATAAATAATCATTAGTTGAATTAATGAATTATTTGCTATAAGTCATGCTTAATATAGTCACTTCCTTGGAATCAATTTTTAGCCTTGGCATAATTTCCCTGAAATTCAGCTGTGCCATGTCATCTCTGGCCTAGTTAAATCTTCCCTCCCTGAGTGGTTCTTTTCCATGTAGTCTGCTTGTTACTCATCAGCCTGATCAAAACCAAACACATCCATAGCTGCTGCCCAGATGAAACCTAAATGACAACACTGGATTCATGTAAGTAAGCTCCCCTTTTGCAAATGTTTTCTTTAAACTAGCCTCCAGGGAAAGCCTGAGGTAACACCCAGGGTCCTTACTAAAGGCATGGTACACAGGTGGTGGTTTGTCTTTTTCCCCAACACATTCCATCCCCTGATAGAGCTGCCTGTTACCTCCAGACCCCAACATCTCTCATACTTGTAAGGACAGAATTTCTTCAGTTTTGCGCACTTTGGTTTCATTCTCTAATTATGTGTCATCTGGCCAATGCACCCAACTCTAATTTTCCTCTGGTCAGAACTCTCATAGAGAGTGATTATTTTGGCTTATGGTTATTTTTAAGAGAGACCTCAAGACCAAATTAGAAAGAAACCATAGCAACAACAGCAAAAACAATAAACTTCTTCACAATTTACAAATTCCAACTAATAATATATAGATTTTTTCCTATGTATTGTTTCATTGGTCCTTGCAAAAATTGCAATAACTTATGTTTGGGATCCAGTTCCAAAGAAATTTGCTCTGAAATGGATATTGGCCTGCAAGAAATTAGCAGGGAGGGGGTCCTTTCTTTTAAACTTGTGGTGGAGGGACTGAAAGCAGGGTCAAGGAGAAGTTGTAGTAGAATGCTGCGGTGGGGAGTTGTGTCCAGGGGAGGGTCTCAGGGTTGTGAATAGAAATGAGTGACCTGGAGCTTTATAGCTACTTGTGGATTAGAAACAGAGTTCTAATGCAGCAACTCCCTGAGGCCAATGCAGTTCCAAGAGAGAGAGGTATCTGTGAATTGGTGGCAGGGGATACTCCCAGTAGCTGAGGCAATCATTGCCTTAAGCGAGATAGGCAGGACCCTAGCATTCATCACTGACCAAAAATCCCGTATATGCCATAGAGGTTTGGGTCTTTAATATATGTTTCTAATTATAATACACTAATGACCATTTATCAAGCCAACCAATGTTTAAAAGGAATACTCATTAAGTGATGTTATGAACAGTGTAGTAATAAAATAGGAGAAAATATTTCCTCAAAGAAGTGATTATAAAAGTAAATTAAGCCATCAATAAAAATACAAGGTAAGATTTGAGTTTTAAATATAATAAGAAATTAACTTCTTCAAAAAATAAAAATTCAAAAATATGTAAAATATGCAAAGCATTAATAGTAATAATTTCTTGTTTTATTCTTTTGAGTGAAATTAATAATAATGTAAATGTGGATGTGCATAGATTTAATTTAATAAGTTAATAAATGAAACAATTTATTAAATTGTTTAATTCTTGCACAAGTGTTACCTCAGGCTTTTCCAGGAGGCTGGTTTAAAGAAAACATTTGCAAAAGGGGAGCTTATTTACATGCCTACAGTGTTGCCCTCTAGGTTTCATCTGGGCAGCAGCTATGGATGTGTTGGGTCTTTTTTTTTTCCTTTTTATAAAATTAAATTTATTTTTTAAATTACTGCGTTATAGTTGTACACAATGATGGGGTTTGTTGTCACATATTCCTAGATGCATACAATACAGCAATACAAATTGGTCACTATCACTTCTCTTCACCCCTCTACTTCCCTCCTCCCTTCCCTGATCCCTTGCCTCTCTTCTGAATCCTATATTTTTTTCCTAAAAATCCCAAGTACAGTGTCATAATTCTTATACATATGAAGAACATTTTTATATACATGACTATAGTATATACAGTGACATATGTGTTGGGTCTTGATCAGGCAGATGAGTAACAAGCAGGCTACATGTCTGAGTAAAAAGTTATTTGTTTCCAGATCAGTATTAAAATCTGGATGCTGCTCATTATATTTTCTGCTATGCAGAATATTTTTCTTCTTTTTGTGTAGTCAACTGTCATTTCTTCTATTTTTTGGCCAATGAATATGTCTTAATTTGACAAATAGGCAATTTTCAATATTAATCAATAATGGTTTAGGTAATAGCAATATTATGAAAACTTGAAAGAAGGATGCAGGAATATGACATTGTTAAACCCTAGTCTTCATAATAGTTACGGTCAGCCATGTCTCAGACTCTTCTGGATGATTTTGTAAGCCTCGGATTATTTGCCATTGATTTGCCTTGTCGTTAGATGTTCTATTTCCTAAATAGTTATTTTGACCCACAGATTGCATATTATTTCTGCTGAATTAAGAGTACACCATCCTGTGTCATAGTAGTTTATGTAAGGCTTTTGCAGCTAGCAGTCATTCTCAACTTTCTGTTTAATTGTACCATATCCCCAGGGCATTCATCTGGATCTCCCTGTGTGGCTTTGTTGATTTGCTCTTTGGCATCCCTTACTTATAAGATCAGGTAATCATAGTCTTATGTAAGAGCCCACACAGCTCCCAAGTTTTTCTTGCACACGTACAGTAAACTGTAGCACTTTTCTAAAAACGAAATGTAAAGTATATAAAGCTCTGGGATATGAGAGATATATTTGGAGGAGGGTCATTGGGAGGGAGAAAGAAGATAGCATAAATGGAAAGAGAGAAAGCAAGGCAAAATAGAATGGTGAGGGAAAACGGAAAATGACTTTCCAATGGTATTTCTGTCCTCATTCTATCAGCAATACTGTCATCTCTGGTTGCAAGGCTAACACCATATTCTAGAGGTGTGGAGGAGGGCTGTACTGCTTTGGTTCTAGCACAAGGACATCTGTTCTTTAAACCTAAGTCTTAATATAGTAAGCCGTCTGTTTTGGATATCTGATATCAAAAACACTGTACTTTTGTTTTAGTTGAATTTTTTCTGCTAAATTTTCTAGGCTGCAGCCCAAATAGCACTATGTGGATGTGTATATATGAAACAATTTGTCCCATAATGGTGCTATGTGAAAATATTGGTCTATCAGGCATGACTTGTTCTTTGTTATTATGCACAGTATTTCTGAAAGCTCACCAGAATGTGTTATTTAATTAAACTTTTCCTTTTCAGTTTTTATCTATCAAAATCATAAAATAAATGCTGTATTTTATTAAATAATTTAATATCTAAATAATGTCTACTGTTATTTAGTATTTACTACATTTACCACATCTTTATGATGCAGGTAACATTTTCCTCCATTAAAAGGGAGGTAAATTGTACTTATCCATTGTATACTAAAAAACTGTGAGAAAAAATTGACTCGCAAGGAAAAATTTAATCTAACATTGAAAGCTTAAATAATTTTAACTTCATAAAACTTCACATGTGCTAACATTACTGTTTCTGTTGAATAAAAAGAGTATTATTCTTAGTGGAGTACAAAATAACTTGCATCTTATTCCATATGTAAATGTTCCTTGTCATTGGGAAACTTTGAAGGAATGATATTTTTAATGTCCTCTAATATAAAGTTAGATTTTAGTTAAATTTGTAACGGGAACCAGTCAGCCTCAAAGATAATAATGTACAAACCATACTAGCGTAGAACAATAGCTGAGGTCTGAATTATCTTGAGAAGTGATTTAATGTAGCCTTTAAACAGCTTTGATACTATTGTTCCTTGATTGTATTTTTCTTGATTGTGCTCTTTTAAAAACAGGGCATTTAGATAGATGGGTCTGAGGTGGCTTATAATATGTAGGTACAAGGTCTGTGTTAGAATGTGTGGCAGTATTAGTCATTATTCATAAAAGTGGCAGGAACATAGATTAGAAATTTAAGGAGTTTAATATTTGTTTTTATAGACGGATGAGAATACATCAACACACACGTCCCTAATCATTTTGGCCACTCTTGCTGTGCTGGCTTCGCTGTGAATTCCTTGACTGGAAATTTCATTCTGGTATAAGCAGCTTGGCTCTAACCATAAGATTAATCTGTGCGATTTGTGCAGTAATGGAAGTGTCAGTTTGGCAGCTCTTTTGATTCAAGTTCAATTTATTTGTTTTCTTTTTCTTTCTACCTTCACTCCAGCATTCCATTGTTCTAGACTAAGAGCTACTGATCTGAGGTACACATGAAAAATGGAGATGGACAAAAACAGTGTTGAAGAAAATGCAAATTTGAAGCCATGGAAATATAAATGTAAATAGTAAGAACTGACAAAGGGATCTGGTAGAAGCTGTAAAGTCAGATGGATCATAATGAAATTTGAAAGGAACAAGGGAAAACTGTACTGACTACAAAAAAAAGAAAAAAACAAAGAAGCAGTATTTTAAAATGATGGCATCACAAGTTAATGTAAGAAGCATCCTTTAAAAATTTAATTGGAGCTGGAGCGGTGGCTCGCTGGCTACAGTGCTTGCCTGGCATGCTCCAGTACATGAGTTCAAACCCCAGTACCACATACTCAAGCAAGTGTCTGAGAAATAAAAGTTACATGAAAAACTAAATAAAAATTGCTTCTCTCTTTCTATCTCTCATTGTCCCTTCTTTCTTAAAAAAATTAGTAAAATCTTAAGTGTTCTTTAAATGTGAATTATATTATCTGTTATACAGCTTTCTTAATAAAAATCAGGCTGAGATTTCCACTGATCTTGTGAAAAAAGTATGCCCATGTGAAAACTTGTTTTTTCTCAAAGAATCTTAATTTTGATTAATTGCCTTTAAACATTCTAATATCCAAAACTGAATTTAGCATACTTCTTAAAATGAATATTTTATGTGTCTAGTACTACCTTTGATGGAGGATTTTATTACAAACAGAGCACAAGGTTATTATCCTGCAATATCCTTAAATAATAAATATAATATGTTTGTTTAAAAAAAGAACATTAAATTAAACATTCAAATTTTTTTAAATTGCAAAATAATTCTCACTTCTGTGGACTACCTTAGTAAAATCCAAATAGACTTCCATCTGTTAGATATAGAGAATAAATATGCTCATCATTTTTATCCATGCTGTAATATAGGTTACTAAAAAAAAGTGAATTTCAAAGACCAAAACAAATTACAAATATTTTAGGCTTTTTAAAATTAAAAAATTTAGATATGAAATCACTTCAAATGAATTTGTTTTTTCTTCTTGTTTATCACATTTGAGGTGGAAAAAATGCTGGATGATCTCAGATCAGAAAATCATTCATCTTCAGGACCAAATACATTTTGAATAAATTCTTTGTTGAATATATCAGGAATACACCAACATCATCAAAATTACATTTTTTAAAAGCATGATGGTTCAACTTTGTTTTGTTGGGGTTTTTTGTTTGTTTGTTTGTATGGTACTGGAGATTGATACAGGGTCTAAGTTGCTTAGACAGGCCTTGAATTTGTGATCTTCCTTCTGTCTCAGCCTCCAGAGTTGCTGTGATTATAGGTGTAGCCACTGCCCCCAGCAAGATTTCAACTTTCTGTGTATGTGTGAATGAGCTGTGTTCTTTGAGTCATCATTTTTTCCAACAAAAGTTCAACAAAATATATACTTCTACTGTTGTATCTCTTATTCCTAACTTTAATTTGGGCTTATTTTAGAATGTCATTTGGAAGAATTGTTTCCAATCTTCTTTCTTTTTTTTTTTTTAGACAGAGAGAATCAGTTTTTATTTATTTTTCATCTGGTTCTGATTTCTCAGACACTAGTGGTGTACATGGTACATGGTGTTTGGGTTCAAACTCTGCTTCTCACACATGTCAGGCAAGAGCTCTACTTGCTAAGCTACCACTCCAGCCCCATTTCCCATCTTCTTGAAATTAAAAAATAATGCTTGACTAATTCGATCATAAAATATAGTACAGTTTTTAAAGCTTTATGTATGCATTCATTAAACACTGATGGGGTACTCCTTAGTACTTTCCATGGCCAGGGGGTGGGTGTATTTGGGTGAAAGAAAAGAGGATGCTCAGTGGATAAGTCAGAATGAGCAGATACATCCATTAGCAAAATAATGTGAGAACTATTAAGCAGGGGGGAGAAGCAGTGATGATCAGAGTTGATAGACTTCATAAATAGAGAACTCTCCCATTTCTTGCTTAAATTAGAAATAAATATGAGAAAGTTAAATAACAATACAAGGCTCCATATAAAAGGGAAAGCTGGTTACCATGCCCAATAGCAGAGATTCAGAAGGAGCAACCCTTTCCATTTGTGAAAGTTAATAGTAGACATTATATGAAATGGAAACTGACAAGATGAAGGGTGTACAGGAAATTTAAGACAGCAGAGTACTTCTCTAAGACAAAGTGAATTGAACCCTTAAATCTTCTCATGGAAATATTGGTTTGCTGCAATAAATGTTTATGGCAGATTTTCCACTGAGGTTGTGTGCTTGTAGTCATAGAAGTGGAGGAAAATTAGGCATACATTGGGAATCAGGAAGTCTCTTTCTTGTGTGTCGGTTGACATGACTATGTGGATGACATTTGCACAAGAAACTATATCCATGAGATGAAAATAATGTGCTTATATCACAGGATTATTATATTCCTGTAACAATGTTTGGGAATATTTATACATTGAAATGTATAATCATTATTTTTTGGGGAAAATAACTTTGAACTATATAAAGATATAAAAATGCAAAATGACCGATAAGTGTTTGCCCTACATTTTATGTATATTCTCTTTTATTCATGCTCTGTAATTGTTAATGTGAGATATTACCATTGTATTGCAAAATATGTTTTCTACCATACTATGATGTTCCAACATAAATGGTCCCTACATTTTTAAGAGTCTGGTGCAAAAAACCATTTCAAAGTACCTCTTGTTTTAAATTCCAAAATACCTTTTAAAATCTCTAAGGCAAGTATTAAAGATGCAGCCAAGATATTAGCAAAGATGAGGAGCTCTATGGTGACTTTGAAGACCTAGAAACAGGGGATGTGCACAAGAGAAAACCAACATCTTCAGGTTGAAGATGTTGAGGAAGAAGTGAAGGAAGAAACTGACCCCAACACGGAGGAAAATGCGAAGCAGCAGCATTTAGATAAGAAGAGAAAATTGAAAGAGATGTTTGATGCAGAATACGATGAGGAGAAAGCACACATTTTGATGATCTTAAAGGAGAAATGCAGAAACAAGCACAGCTTAACCGGGCAGAATTTGAAGATCAAGATGATGATGCCAGAGTTCAATATGAGGGTTTTCAACCTGGGATGTATGTCCGAATTGAGATAGAAAATGCTCCCTGTGAATTTGTGCTGAACTTTGACCCCCACTACCCAATTATTCTGGGTGGTTTGGGCAATAGTGAGGGCAAAGTGGGATATGTACAGATGCGTCTGAAGAAACATCATTGGTATAAGAAAATCCTCAAGTCTCGAGATCCAATCATTTTTTCTGTAGGTTGGAGGAGGTTTCAGACCATTCCACTGTATTATATTGAAGACCACAATGAAAGACAAAGGCTTTTAAAATACACCCCACAACACATGCATTGTGGAGCATCCTTTTGGGGTCCTATTACTCCACAGGAAACTGGATTCTTGGCAATACAATCTGTTAGTGGCACCATGCCTGATTTCTGGATAGCTGCCACAGGAGTTGTCCTTGATCTGGATAAATCCATAAAAATTGTGAAGAAATTAAAGCTGCCTGGTTTTCCAAATAATTTTCAAGAACTCTTCATTTATTAAGGGAATGTTTAACTCTGCTTTGGAAGTGGCTAAATTTGAATGTGCTGTGATTCGAACTGTCAGTGGAATAAGGGGAGAGATCAAAAAAGACCTCCGGGCCCCAGAAGGAGCTTTCCAGGCCAGCTTTGATGATAAGTTGCTGATGAGTGATACTGTCTTCATGCGAACTTGGTATCCTGTCTCTGTGCCAGCCTTCTGTAACCCTGTAACATCTTCGTTGAAACTAGTGGGTGAGAAAGATACCTGGTCAGGAATGCGGACAACAGGTCAGCTTAGGCTTGCACATGGAATCAAACTAAAGCTGAGCAAGGATTCTCTCTATAAGCCGATCCTGAGGCAGAAGAAACATTTTAATTCAGTACACATTCCAAAAGCCTTCCAAAAGGCCCTGCCATTTAAGAATAAGCCCTAGATCCAAGCAAAGCCAAGCAAGGTGCCGAAGGACAGTTTGAGACCAGCAGTCATATGTGAGTCTCATGAGAGGAAGATCCTTGCACTGCTGGATGCTCTGAGCACAGTGCGCAATCAGAAGATGAAGAAGGCCAAGGAACAGTGGCATCTGCATGATAAAGAACACACCAGAGTGAAGCAGAAGGAGGAGGAGGAGAAGCTGAAGTGACAGAAGGACCTCAGGAAGAAGCTCTTCTGAATTCAGGGTCAGAGGAAAGAAGATATCAGAAGTCCAGCCTGAAGGGGGCTGGGAGCATTGAAGAGAGGCTTCAGAATGGAGAGACCATCCCTTGCTTTGGATCTGTAAAGATGAATGACTTCACATCTCGTGATGTTTGTAAATAACAAGTCAAGGGATAAGAACCCAAGAGAGAACTCTTAGTTGGATACATCACCCAGACTGTGCCTTTAAGAAGAAAAATGGAGAAGACTACGTTGTTAGGATATGTGTGTCTTCTTGGCATCCACTTATGTAGATGTAAAGCATTGTAACTTATTGGTGTGTGAACTTTCTTGCTCTTTTCTGTCTCAATTGCTTTGTGCTACAGGAGATATTTATTAAAATATTCTTCTCTTAAAAAATGATGTTACCAATAGAGAATCAGTATTAACTTATATAAAACAAGATTAATTAATAGCAAAGTAGAAACAATTTGAATTTTTCAAACCTATTTTAATCCTTTTCTTGAACGGATAGAGCAATATTATTTGCCTTGCATGTAGAAAAAGTAAAAGTGCTATTACCAAGAACCACTTGTAAATGCATATCACCTACTGTTTACTTTAGCTAATCAGAAGCATTACTTCCCCTGTAGAGATAATTGGCATGCATCAGATACATTAAAGATCCTGTTAGGGTATAATAGTTTTGGAAAGTGTCAGCCTATTTTCTAACCATTTCTATGGATAAATCAAGTACTATCTAGTTTTTAATGTATCTTCTATTAATTTATACTTCATAATTTTGTTACTTATTTATATGCTGTAATTTTAATTTCTCTTATATAATTAAAAATAAAAATCTAATTGTGCTTTACTATAACCATTCAACTCTTTTGATCAATTTTTTATGATATAAGAAGTACTTTAATGATATAATTTTATACAACCAGTAGAAAGCATTAAAAAAAACTATGTTTAAAATTAATTACCATGGGCCTCATTGTGAGTGCTCAGTAGAAAATGAAACATGAACATGAATAAAGAATTATTAAATATTATTTTCCTAGCATTTCTACATGCAAGGCAAATAATTACTTCCAAGGTGGAAATTCAATTACAAAACTTAACAACTATGACAAAATGAGTTGCAAAGGGTGTACTGGTCTTGATGATTTCTAATTGTTGTTAGGATTATAGATTTATTGCTTTATAGTTGTCACCCTGATTCCATGTGCTAAACTATTCATTGAAAATTATTAAAGTAAGATATGTAAAATCTGCTTTTCAGGCTGATGTTCTAACTGTATTTGACCAAAATTATTACAAGAGAAGTTTATGAAAATACATCTGATTTGAATCCAATATTTTACAATATAATATTACAAGTTTCATTCAATGAAGCAAATACTTTTTACTTCTTTATATTTCTTAACATGACCTATGTCTCAGTTTAAGACATTAAAAAAGTGGTACTAATTAACATATGAAGGGAACACCTGCAATATATCAACTGGAATACTTAGGGGTCAATCCATTAAAATAGCCTAAACAAAATCCTTTCTGGGGCCCCAGGATTTGAACTGACTATCGTGGCATGAGAAAAAACTCTTCCTTCTATGTTGTACATAGAAAGTGTTGTTTTGGTAGGTGTAATTCATTTGTAAAATGATGATTATAGAACTGAATATAGTTTAATTAAAATAGTCTACATGAATGGACAATATCATGACCTTATTAGATGAATGGATTCATTTATTTATTTATTTATTTTTTAAACAAGTATTTTACAGGTTCTGTTTATTCGGAATTAGATTCCATAGGTAGAAGACAAGAGAGTTTCATTTTTTTTTTTTAAAGAGAGAAGGAAAGTGAGAGAAAGAGAGAATTAATTTTTTTTTTTTTTTTTTTTTTTTTAGTTTTTCACATGGCTTTCATTGTTCTGACAGTTGTGTATGTGGGTTGCTGGGGTTTGAACCCGTGCACTTTCGCATGTCGGGGAGTTGCCTTAACCACCAAGCCACCACTCCAGCTCCAGATGAATGATTTTACAAAAGAAAAATTAAGTCTTCTCTAAGAGCAAGGAATAAATATGATGGAAACACATTAAATGAAAATCTAAATTATTTTATAAATATATTTCATATTAATGTACATGTATGTTGCCTCATGAAATTAAACAGTAAATATTAAATTTGGAAGTAGGACATACATATCAGTAGGGTATTTTTAAAGTGTTTTTTTATTAGTTTTCAAGGAAACAAACTTTTTCACCTCTTTTACAGCCCATATTCATAAACTGGGTTTATTCATATCACATTGTTTATTGAATTAAGCAATTTTTTGTAAACTTCACTGTTATTATCTAGTCATTATCTTCTAATCTAAGAGTAAAAGGGGTAATATCAAGGATTACCATGTTATTGAGGTTTATCAATGGAAGTATCTTTATTTATTTATTTTTTAAAGAAAAAGGGACAATGAGAGAGAGAGAAAATAAATTTTATTTAGTTTTTCTTGTGTCTTTTGTTGCTGCGAGACTTTGTTGTGTATGTGGTGCTGGAGTTTGAACTCACATACTCACGCATGCCAGGCAAGTGCCATAACCAATGAGCAACCGCTCCAGCCCCAGAAGTATATCATTATGATTTTATTGAAATAATTCTTTAATATGTATAAAAGATGACCTAGATCATCATGATCTAGTTTTAGGATTTTTGGTAAACAAAAATGAGAATTCTCAGACATGTTTCCAATGGAAACAACTCATGTGTACTTTGTTAATCACATATCCAATATTATACGTATATAAAAGTAGATACTATAACAGGCACATATATATTAAATAAGTATATTTAATAAATACACATTACATGATCTTACATAATTTTTGTAATCCAATATTATAACCATTGTGGTTTACTTTAGTCCTAGTGTATTTTCCTTTATGTACTAGAAAAAAAAAAGAAAGCATAACATGAATCAAAGCATACTCTGCTTCCTGGTAAATGATTATATGTACTTTTATAGGAATTTTATAGAAATATATAACTAGGGTAGCAATTTTAATACAAAAACATTGATTTAAAATGATGTAATCTTGAGCTCTATTCTCAGTGTGCAATAAGAAAAACCAAACAGAAGTTACTATGAAAGGGAGTCGTTCAGCAGCTGTAAAATTAAATTTAAAGAATACAGATGTTAACCAAAGGAAAAACTCCACAGCATATAAATAAAGAACAGAAGGAGGGAAGGTACTCACTTCCCACATACTGCTGGACAATTAGGATCAACGATTAAATGTCATGAAATTAGGTCTTTCTATATGACCTTAGGTGCTGTGTTCTAATAGCATATCCTTAGAAATGTAAAATTAATTTGATTTACTTTAAAATGATGTCTTCTAAAATATCATGAGCACTTTTCAATTTTAGCAGTGTGTAGCATATAACTGTTACAATTTGTTTAAAACTTTGGTGAATACTAATTTGTGATGATAATAATGAGTAATTTATCTAAAGTATCAACAAAGTCAAGTGTACTGCTGTGTAAACTATCAAACATAATGCAACAGTTGTATCCTCATTTCATAAAAGTTATCCACAATCTATATTAACCATATGAAACCTGATATTCTAAACAAACAATTCATAAGTAAATGTGTCTACATTCTAAATGATTTACACACTTCATTTTGTTTTCAAAGTACATGGTCTTTAGACTCTCAATAATATGAGAATTTTAAGATTATATTTTGGTCACTGTAGAACTCCAGAGAGAATAGAACATAGTTCAGCTGAATATGCCATCCCAGGGAAGGGTCATCATTTAGAATTCTTTCAGTACATCAATATTTCATTTTCCTGATGCTCAAAGAATATTCTTTGCCAATGAAGAATCTGCTTAGAGTAAACCTTGGTGCCAAAATAAAAATAAGTCAAAAGTATATGTTCTTCCTCAAAATAGTGAATGTTTTTTAAGGACAGGAAGCAGTATACAACCCTGAAGTTTGGTCCCATGGCAACTGGTAATCAACAGAAGGCAGCAGCCTCACTGGGCTGACCTTCATCTTCTCCCTTTGATGCTGAGCTACATTTTAAGACTCCATGCCAGCTGCTCTTTCAGAAACATGCACTCGTACAACATTTTTGCCTTGAGCTCAGCTACTTGCACATGCTAAGTGCTGCAAGAGCACTTGGAATGATGCCCTGATGGCACACCAATCAACGGCAGGCTTCTGTTGGTGCTTGATACATTAAAATTTCCTTTGTAGACATGATATATCCTTAGTATAAGCTATAGATTTATATTAAATTGATTTGCACAAAATTATGGTGGATTCTTTATTTTATTGGCAAGAGTGGCAGAAAATAAATGAATCTTGATAAGATAGATTTTTCCTTCTGATTTAAAATAAGTAAGGAAAGCAAAATATTTTATTTAAAAGCTTTAAAGAATCAACACTTCATTTAATTAAAATCTAGATATAAAAACTCTAATGTTCATCTTTTTTTAAGAGAGAGAGGAAGAGAAAGAGAGAATCAACTTTATTTATTTTATTCTGGCTTTTGTATCTCTGACACAGTTGTGTATATGGTGCTGGGGTTTGAACCCAAGTCCTTGAGCATGCCAAACAAGTTCTCAAACCACTGAGCCACCACTCCAGCCCCTCTGATGTTCATCTTAAACTAAAAAAATGTAACCTGACTAAGAAGTGACAAGGAAAAGAAAAAAAAGAAAACAAAAACCAAATAAACAAAAAAATACCTCTTTGGGAGAAGTGACTGCTTCATTTTAGATTATATGTATATTTTTCTTTTCACAAAAATTTCACAACAGAGAAAAGCTGTTGGATCATGGTTCCTAAACCTGGTTCTTGACATCAAAGAGGAAATAATTTAGCAAGATATGCCTCCTTTTCAATTTTTTTAAAGTGGTCTTCCCCTTTTGAGATAAACAGAATCAAATTATACTCTTTTTTATTCTCTTAGACTACCATAGTGGGTTCCCAGCAATAGGTTATTAAGATTATAGATAAAGCAAGATGTGGTAGCACACATCAGTTATCCCAGTAACTTTGGAGGCTGAGACAGGAGGATCGCAAGTTCAAAGTCAACCTCAGCAATTTAGCAAGGACCTAAGCAACGTGGCAAGACCCTGTCTCAAAATAAAAAATAAAAAATTCTGGGGATGGGGATGTTGCTCAGTGGTTAAGCACCCCTGGTAACAAAAAAAAAAAAAAAAGAAAAGAAAAGAAAGAAAAGAATATAAAGGAGAAAGACTAATTTACTAATTTTAGATAGTCTAAATTAATTGCCTTCTCATTGAACTTATGAGTGACATAAAAATGTGAGAACTGTATGTGATCTCTTCTAAGTTCACTTCAGTATAAATGTAACACTCATATTAAAACAGATAAGACTAATTATAGTTTTAACTAGCATAATGAAGGAGACACTGATCCATCACATTTTATTGTATCATCATCATCTTATACTTTCAGTAAATTACAGGAGAATATTTAAGAGAGTGTTTCATTTCTCTGGTTTCTATGGAATATAATTTAAAAGTAAGCATACTAGTTCAGAGCAACTTACTAAGTGCTCACAACTTAGATTAATATTAGAAACACTAATATCATTCTCAAGGTTACTGATGTGATAAATTAGACCTAGATAAGGAATAACATCAAAACAGGGGGAAAAGTCCAAGCATTTCCTATTGGAAAACATAAGTAATATGTCATTTTTAGTATAACAACTCCAGATGCTAACGTGTTAATTTCAATATTAATTGTGAGCAGTAGCATAGCATTGAGGTTAAGTGTGCAACCATAAGTCAGACGCTTTGGGTCAAATCAGTGTTGACTAATTTGGGTTAGTGACTTTATCTCTCTGGACCTTAAGTTTTTCCTCAGGTCACTTCAGGGAGTTTTATATTGAATGATGTGGCCCATATAACATGCTCCCTTATAGCCAATGACTAGAGAGAGAAAGAAGCCTTCAAATAGTAATTTTGGATATAGCATGTGGTAGAGTAAAGGGATTCCAAGAAGACTGGAGAAGGAATTCCCAGAATTATAAAAGTTTGAAATAGGGAGGTTCTAGAGGAAGTGATGCTTGAGCCAAGATTTCCTGAAGGATGGACATTATCATACCTTCTTAAGAAATGTTAACGTTGGGGCTGAAGCAGTGGCTAAGTGGTTTTAGCACTTGCCTGGCATACGCGAGGATGAAGGTTCGGGCCCTTGCAACTTGTACACAACTAAGTGTCAGAGCAACGAAAGTCACTTGAAAAACTAAATAAAATTTAGTATACTCTGAATACTCTTTTAAAAATATTCTCTTTCAATCATTTATACTTTTTATTTTTAAGTTTTTATAAATCTATGTAATATGCACAAATATATGTATGTACACAAATATATATATATATACATATATATATATATATATATATACTGCTTTCTCTCTCTCTCACTTTTCCTCTCTCTTTCAAAAAAAAAAGAAATGTTAACATAGCAGTCAATAGCATGCTGAGGGCACTAAAGTATGGAATCAATTGTTACAGTACAAAGTGTAGAATATAGGACAAATCTAAATAGTGCATTATTTTATCAAGTATTAAGCATAGGCTATGTTTATAAACTACTATGGTTTATAGAAGAAATGTGCATTTTTTCAGGTTAGGGCTCTCAAAACAGGCTCATGGGAAGTAATCTGATGGGGGCTGTGTATCTTACAGAGTGGGTGATTTCAATATGATCATGTTTACTGTTTCCTTTATATATTTTTCAATGTTCCTGTGGGTCAACATGCCTTATTCCTTTTCTTGCCACTAATGTTTCTTACAAGCTTTGTATTTGACTTATTTTTTAATATGTAATGCAACTGTGTATTCTGTAAACAATATACAATGAAAAGTATTTTTCTCAATTATTGTTTCCCAATCATTGTGAATTTTCTGTATACTTTTTTTACAAATATTCCCTTTCAATTATGTATACTTTCTTCATTTTTAAGTTTTTTATAAATCTGTGTAATATGCACAAATATTGTATGTACACAAATATATGTATTGCTCTGAATTTTATTTTTCACTTAACAATGTACCTTGTATCAGTACATGCAGGAAAACATTTTATATAGTTTTAATCAATCACCATTTCATTGTATGATCACACTTAACTACAACTGCTCCATACATGGTTATTTAATGTATTTCCTTTCTGTTAGATACTTAATACTTTCCCTTTGTTAAATGTTAAGATTTTGTAACATGTTTTTATTATATACAGAGAGATACATATATATGTCCATTTATTTAGGACATAATGACATATATTGAAATATTTCAAATAGTGAGTCATCCTCATCTTTCTGAATAAAAACTCTTATATTGACTTGTTGTACTTTTTATTTATTTGCTGAATTCTATATACTATTATTGGCTAGAATTTTGTGTACATTAATGATATTTTTCCTGTGTAGTTTACCCAGGAACAGTGTGTATTAGAATTATTAATAAAAGCTTCTATTCTTCTCTCACTTCTTTGGAATATTTTACTTTGGATTAAAGGCATCTGTTTCTCAAGGAAGTATTTCATAATTTCCCTGTGAATTCATCTGTGCCTGGTAGGATTAAGTTTTCGAAAGCAGGTAGGTTGCTTTGACAATCTTCTTGCATTTTTTGAAAATACCTATTTGGCTCTCATCTTACTTATCAGCCATGACACCCTGTTGTTTGCCTCTCTGCGTGTACTCTACTTTGAGGATAACTTCATACTCAGAGAGCAGCAGCTGAAGGTTGTTCCTGATAGAATCCCACTGATTCACTAATTCATCAAAATTGGCAGCTCTTCCTAATTTTTCTGGGTAGGACTTATACATATTTTCTAGCTTCAAATGAGATGGGTTCTATTATGTTTCTGCCTCTGACTTCTTTTGGGGCATGATTTGAAGAATGAATAAATCAAGTACCTTTTCTCTTTGATTTTAGGCAAAATACATACGTTTTATTCAAAAGTTTTATAGTATCATCATTTTTATTCAGTTAAAAATCTAGAAATAAAACCTCTGATGTTCATCTTAAACTAAAAAAAATATAAACTCTGATACATATCAAGAATAAAATCCTCTTATTTCATAAAATTTTCACAAGAGAGGTAAATAGTTGAATTATAGTTCCTAAACCTACTTCTTGACCTTAAAGAGAAAATAATTTAAAGAATTTTGCTTCTTTTTCAAACTTTTTAAAAAAAGTTATCTTCCCCTTTTAAGATGAATAGAATCAAATTACATTTTTTCACTGTCTTAGACCAGCTGAGTGGGTTCCCAACCATGGTTTATTAAGAGTGTAGACAAAGGTAGGTGCAGTGACACATACCTGTAATCCCAGAGACTAGAAAGGCTGAGACAGGTGGAATGCAAATTCAAGACCAGCCTCAACATAGAGGAGGAAAACCTTATTTTGGCTTTGATTTCAGAGTTTCTGTCCATGCTTGGCCTACTCCATCGGTGTGGGTCTGAGATGAGTCAGAATGTTATGGTGGAAGGGCATTGTAGGGTAGTGCTGCTCCACTAATGACAGCCAAGAAGAAGAGAGAGAGCAAAGAAACAGGGCCACAGAGAATATGCACCTTTCCAGGACATGCTTCCAGTGACCTACCTCCTCCAGCCACAACCTACCTGCCTACAATTGTCACCCAGTTAGCCCATTCAAACTAGGATGGACTGATTATTTTATGGATCATAATCTAAATATTTCATCTCTGAATATCTGAGCTTTTGGTGGACACATTATATCCAAACCAAGACGATATATATCATATTGTATTATCCATTCATCCACTGATGACAATTTGCTGATACCATATCCTGACTCTTGTGAATAGTGTTGCAGTTACCTTTTGACATATTAATTTCATTTCTTTTGTATATATACTAAGAAATGGATTGCTGGATCATATGGTAGTTCTAATATTTCATTTTTTGAGAAACCTCCATACTATTTTTCATAATATCTGTTCTAATTTACTTTCCCACAAATGGTATGCAGGAGTTCCCTTTTCTCTGCATTTCTCCAACACTGTCTTTTGACTTTTTGCTAGACATTTAAGCAGGTATGAGGTATCTCATTGTAGTTTACATTTCTTTGATGATTACTGATACTAAGACCTTCATATAACTTGACTATTTGTATGTCATCTTTGAAAAATGTCAGGTCCTTTGACAATTTTTGATATTTGTTGAGTTTTCTTTTCTATGCATTTCTCATTGTAATAATATAGGTTCTACCCATTTTTATGCATTCAACATAATCTTATATTTAGGATGAAATTGTTGCCACAGAATCCTGAACACATGCATAATGACATAGCAAGCTGGGGTTGATGTCACTCCATGGTCTACCCACTTTGGGTTTCCCCCAATTTTGTGTTTCCCCCTACATTACCCACATGTTAGTTGTGCTTTTCAAGGAAGTAAAAGGTTACACAATGGATTGATAACCCCCCCTACTCTCACCCTCCGTCTGCCTTGATGAACCTCCTATTCCCCCCTCTGCTCCCCTCCCATTGTCCCCCAGCATCATATCCAACGTTCCCCTTGCTCATGTAATAATTCACTCATGTTGAAGTTATTATTAACTTAGCCAATTTTCAGTCTGTTTCTGGTTGTATTCTAACTTCCACATATGAGAGAAAACATTCGGAACTTGAGTCTTTGTGTTGGGATATTTCACTCAGCATAATTTTTTCCCTCTCCATCCATTTGGCTGCAAACACCATGATCTTGTTCTCTCTGATAGCAGAGTAGAATTCCATTGCATATATATACCACAATTTTTGGATCCACTTATCTGTTGGATTCATAGTTTTGCTATAGTAAATTGAGCTGCTATAAACATTGATGAAGATGTATCTCTGTAATATGTGGATTCTAGGTCTTTTGGCAAAATACCCAGGCATGGAATAGATGGGTCATAAGGTGGTTCCAGTCAGATTTTTTGAGGGGTCTTCACACTGCTTTCCAGAGTGGCTGTACAAGCTTGCAGTCCTACCAACAGTTTGACAGTGTTCCTCTCCTCCCACAATCCCTACAGCATCTGTCATTGTATTCTTCATTTTTGCCACTCTGATAGGAGTGAGGTGGAATCTCAGTGAAGTTTTGATTTGCATTTCTGATTGCTAGTGATGTAGAGCATTTTCTCATATATTTATGGGCTTTTTGGACTTCCTCCATTGAGAAATTTTCACTTAGCCCATTTATTGTTTGGGTTATTTATGGTTTTAGTGTTCAGTTTTTTTAATTTCTTTGTATATTCTTGTTATTAGCCCTCTGTCTGAGTTGTAGCAGGCAAAGATTTCCCCCCATTCTGTAAGATCTCTCTTGACATTCTTGACTAATTCTTCAGCTGTTCAGAAGCTTCTTAGTTTAATGGCAAGCCATTCATTTATTCTTGGTTTTAATGCTTGTGCTATGGGAGTCATGTTAATAAAGGCAGCGCCGACACCTATGTCATGTGGTGTTGATCCTATTTTTCCTTCAAGCAATTGTAAAATCGCTGGTTTAATTTCCAGATCCTTGAACCATTTTGATTTGATTTTTGTGCAGGGTGAGAGGTAAAGATCCAATTTCAGTTATCTGCATATGGCTGTCCAGTTTGTCCAGCACCATTTATTGAATAGGCTGTCCTTCTGCCACACTATGCTCTTGTCCCCTTTATCAAATATCAGATAATTAAATAATTTAGCTTTGACTTAGTATCTTCTATTCTGTTCCATTGGTCTTCATTTCTGTTTTGATACCAATACCATGCTGGTTTTGTTACTATAGCCCTATAGTATAATTTCAGGTCAGGAATTGTGACACCTCTCATTTCCTCTTTCTTGCTTAGTAATGTTTTGAGTATTCTGGGTCTTCTGTTATATCATATGAATTTAAGAATTGCATTTTATATGTCTGTGAAGAATGACATTGGTATCTTGTTGAGGATTGCATTGAATCTTTTAAGGCTTTGGGTAGAAAGGGCATTTTCATTAATTCTGCATAACCAAGAACATGGAATGTTTTTCCATCTACTCAAGTATTCTGCAATTTCTTTTTTTAATGTTTGAAATTTTTTGTTGTAGAGGTCCTTAATATCTTTGCTAGATTGATGCCCAATAATTTTTTTTGAGGAAATTGTGAATGGTATATACTTCCAGATTTCTTCTTCAGTGGACTTTTTCCTGGAGTATAGGAGAGCTAATGATTTATGAGTGTTGATCTTATAATTGACCACTTTGCTGAATTTGTTTATAAGCTCTAGAAGTCTTCTGGTTGAGCTTATTGGGTTTTCTAGGTATAGAATCATGTCATCAGCAAATAGAGACATCTTGACTTCCTCTTTTCCTATTCAAATTCCTTTGATTCCCTTCCCTTGTCTAATAACTCTGGTTAGGGTTTCAAGGACTACATTGAATAAGAGTTGTGAAAGTGGAAAACCTTGTCTGTTCCTGAATTCAATGGAAATGCTTTTAGTCTTTCAGCATTAAGCATAATGTGGGCTATTGATCTTTCATAAATGGCTCTTACAAAATTAAAGTATCTTCCTTTGATTCGTATCTTCTCCAGAGTTTTGAGTAAAAATGGGTGCTGAATTTTATCAAAGGCCTTTTCTGTGTCAATTGAGATGATTATATGATTTTTGTTTTTAATTCTGTTTAAGTGGTGAATTATATTTATGGATTTTTGTATGTTGAACCAACCCTGCTGTCCTGAAATGAAGCCCACTTGATCATGATGTATTATCTTTTTTATGTATTTTTTAATTTGGATAGTTAGAATTTTATTAAGGATTTTTCCATCTATATTAATCAGGAAAATTGGTCTGTAATTTTCTTTTCTTGATGTGTCTTTATTGGGTTTTGGTATCAGTATAATATTTGCCTCATAAAAAGTGTTTGGGAGGATTCCAACCCTTTCAACTTCATGGAAAAGCTTGTAGAGGATTGGTGTTAATTCTGTAAAGTTCTGGAAGAATTCTGCTGGGAATCCATCAGTTCCTGGGCTTTTCTTTTTTTGGAAGGCCTTTGGTTGCTATTTTGATTTCACTACCTGAGATTGGTTGGTTTAGAATTTCAATGTCTTCCCATATTAATTTGAGAATGTCATATGTGGCAAGATATTTGTCCATTTCTTCCAGATTATTAAACTTTGCAGAGTATAATTTTTCAAAATAAGTTCTGATAATCTTCTGGATTTTGGTTGAGTAGTTTTGAATCTCCATTTTTGTTTTTGATATTTTTTTTATTTGCTTCACTTCATTTTTCCTTTTGGTGAGGTTGACAAGGTGTCTGTCAATCTTATTTATTTTTTCAAAGAGCCAACTCTGGTTTTTTGATAATTTGATTTGATTTTTGTTCTCAATGTCATTGATTTCAGCTCTAATTTTAGCTATTTCCTGTCTTCGGTTAGGTCTGCAATTGGATTGTTCTTTTTTTAGGGATTTGAGTTGGAGCATAGGACTATTTTTTTGGGCTCTTTCCTGATTTTTTATGAAGACACTCAGTGCTATAACTTTACCTCTTAAGAAGGCTTTCATAATATCCTAGAGATTTTGATACATTGTTTCATCATTCTCATTTGTTTCAAAGAATTTCTTGATTTCTATTCTCATTACCTCTTTTATCCATTTTTTGTTTAAGAGGGTATTATTCAATTTCCTAGTATTTGAGTAATTTCTGTTGTTTTTCTTGCTGTTAATTGCTAAGATTGTATCATTGTGGTCTGACTGGATACATGGGATTGTATCAACCTTTTTGTATTTGTTAAGGTTCATTTGTGGACTAGGAAGTGTTCTATTTTTGAGAAGGATCCATGAGCTGCTGAAAAGAACTTAAATTCATCTGATTTGGGATGGAAATTCCGTAAATATCTGTTAAGTCCAGTTGATTAAAAAAATTGTTTAGGTTAGAGATATCTTTCTTATTTTTTTGCTTTGATGATCTGTCTGTTGTTGATAGTGGTGTATTAAAGTCCCCCATTATTATTGTTTTCAGATTGATGAGGGGTCTAATGTCCTTAAGTACTTTCTCCATATATTTGGGAGGGTTGTAATTGGGGGCATAAATGTTAACTGCCATTATGTCTTCTTGATGAATTATTCCTTTTACTATGATATAGTGACCTTCTTTGTCCTTTCTGACTAGTTTATGGTCAAAATTAACTTTATCAGATATTACAATCTCAATGCCAAATTGCTTTTTTGAGGCACAAACCTGGTAGATATTTTGCCAGCCTTTCACCTTCAATCTGTGTCTATTTTTGATTGTGAGGTGTATCTCTTGTAGTCAGCATATTGTTGGATTTATGTTTTGAACCAGTAAGTCAATATTTGTCTTTTGAATGGGGCATTGATTCCGTTTACATTCAGACTCTGATGTTGTGACTATTCCTGTGGTTTGCACCATCTTGAATATCTTTTGGTGTGATTTGTGCTTATTGACTTACTTTTGTTTAAGGGTTTTGGAAGTTGTTTATTCCTCTGAATTAGGTATGTCCTTGAGAATTTTGTGTTTTGCAGGCTTTGTGTTCATGTATCTTGCTGGCTTGATTTTATCACTGAAGTATTTAATTTCCCTGAAACATTTAAAGCTGAATTTTGCAGGCTATGATATCTTTGGATGAAAATTATTTTGTTTTAAAGTTTGAAAAATATAATTCCAAGTTCTCTTGGCCTTTATTATCTGATCTGAGAAATCCATAGTAAATTATTATTACAATTTTAGACTTAAAGCATATTTTTTTTTTTTAAAAAGTGAGAGGGATAGTGAGAAAGAGAGAAAGAGAGAATCAATTTTTTATTTAGTTTTTCATGTAGCTTCCATTGCTCTGACACTTCTTTGTGTATGTTGTGCTGGGGTTTGAATCCATGTCTTTGTGCATGCCAGGCAAGCACTGTAACTGCTGAGTCACCATTCCAGCCCCTACTTAAAGTATATTTTGTATAATTACAGCTATCCCTGCTCCCTTTTGATATTAATTTTCTTTGAAAATCTTTTCCCATCTCTCCACTTTCATTTTACCTTTTTCTTTAAAATTTATCATCTTGTAGTTCATATATTTAGATGTTGTTTTATTTGCTTATTTCATTCCTGTGCTGAACTGTTCTCCTGGTGGCTCTGCATTGATCCAGAACTCCTAATCCCTTTCTTGATTATCATTCTCAATGTCTTCTGTAGAATATGTTGATTATACAACATCCTGAGATAAGGAAGAACTGACCAGAAGAGTCTGGATTCTCATACAGCAGTATGCCCTATGACACTTTTGCCCAATTTATTAAGTTTCCTTGTACTATCAATGTAGATGAGGCATTTACAGGTACGATTTCAACTGCCCTGTGCACTTTGCTGAGTGTTGGGGGACCAGTTCACCATGAATCTTCTCTTCCTTCTATCCATAATAACCTGCTTCATGGAACTCATGAAGCTTACATAAAACATCTAACATAAAGCGTCTAGTTATTTTTTTTTAAAGAGAGAGGGACAGTGAGAGAGAGACAGAGATAGAGAGAATCAACTTCATTTAGTTTTTCATGTGGCCTTCAATACTCCGAGACTTCATTGTGTACGTGGTGCTGGGGTTTGAACTCACGTACTTGTGCATGCAAGGCAAGCGCTGTAACCGCTGAGCCACCACTCCAGCCCCGAATCTAGTTATTTTAAGACAATAGCTTAACTTTGTTTACAATCAATAATTCTATAGTACCCCCTTCCTCATTTTCTGTTTAATTTCATAATTTACATATTTTATATAGCAAATCTATTATTAAATATTTGTGACTATAATTTTTTTAACTCTTTTGTCTTTTAACACTTGCATTAGATTTGTAATTGATTCAGGCACTACACTATACACTACAATATTAGAGTATTCTGAATTTTTCTATGTATTTGACATTTTAAGAAGTTATTTTGATACTTTTGTTTGTTTTGAAGTCACCAATTAAACATTCCTTTCAGCTTGAAAAACCCTTTAGCATTTCTTTTCTTTTCTTTTATTATTTAATTTTATTTTTAAAGAGAGAAGGACAGTGAGAGGCAAAGAGAGACAGAGAGAGACAGAGAGAATCTATTTATATTGAGTTTTTTACATGGCTTTTATAGCTTGGACACTTAGCTGTGTACGTGGGTGCTAGGGTCCGAACCCGTGTACTTGGACATGCAGGGCAAGTGCCATAACTGCGGAGCCACAGCTCCAGGCCCCTTTAGCATTTCTTGAAAGGTAAATCTAATGGTGACAGACTTCCTCAGATTTTGTTTATCTAGAAAAATATTTATCTATTTTTTTTCTGAAAAACAAATTTACCAGATGAGGTATTGTTAGATGTTAATTATTTGCTTTTTGTTTGTTTTATTACATCATCCCACACTGTCTTCTTCTCAAAGATTTCTACTGAGAGGTCTACTTATAAATTTCCCTTAATATGGTAAGCCTCTTATTTCAGGCTGCTTTCAAAATTCTCTCACTGTATTTCACTTTTTACCATATTTTTAGCCAAACTGACAGTTTCCACGCAGGTTGGCTGCACAACGGGACACACCTCCATTCTCCATTACTTTTGAAAAGTATTTTGGCAAGTTTCTCCTTCTTTAACTCCTAAAGAATCATAGTTTATTATTTATTTATTTCCTTTTGATTGACATGTAATATTTGTACAGATATAGAAATAATTATCCAAATCATTTGCCCATTTTAATTGAATTATTTATATTTTGTTATTGTTGAATTTTTAAATCTTTTTATATATCAAGAATATTAATTCCTTGTTAGATGAATAGTTTGCATATATTTTCTTCCATTTTGTGGGTTGTCCCTTCATTCTGTTGATTATTTCATTTGCTCTATGAAAGCTTCTCAGTTTGAAATAATCCCATTTGACTATTTTTGCTTTTGTTTCATGTGCTTTTGGAGTTATCTTAAAAAGCTAACTGCCTTTATAAATCTCTTCTGTTTCCCCTATTTTTTCTAGTTTTATAGTTTCAGGTTTTGCATTTAGGTCTTTGATTCATGTTGAATAGACTCTTATGGAGGATGAGAGATAAGGGTCAAGTTTCAGTCTTCTGCATGTCTATATCCAGTCTTCCCTAGAACTTTTATAGAAAAAACTATCCTTCTTCCAATGTATATTTTTGAAGTCTTTGTTGAGAAAGTGAATGTGGATGCATTTCTGTTCACTTTATTCTGTTCCACCGATCTGTGTCCATTTTTATGCCTGTGCCATCTTAGTGTGGTTTCTGTAACTCTGTAGTATGTCTCTGAATCAGGTATACAAGTGATAAATTAACAAGAAGTTTTAATGTTCATAATATTTGTCTAAATTATGGTTGTTGTTTTTATTTTTTAAGAACTGAAATATTATGCAAACCTTTGGTGGCTGTCCTCATAAGGAGGGCAGGAGAATATAGACATACAGGTTCGGTGCTGATATTAATGTCTAATAAAATATAAGTAATCCCAATTCATATGATGTTCTTTTATTTATGCTTCCTATGTACAGTTATATTCTATTTGAACTGGTTGCTTTATTGCAATAAAGCAGAAAAATAATAGGATTTCATGTGAAAGTAGCCTGTGTAGAAGCCAGAATTCTACCATACTGCAATTTCCAATTATATTCAATAATTGTTAAATATTTTGTACCAGTATTCAGGTTTATTCATTCACACCCTTTAGATTTATGTAGCTGATTTTTTTAGAGAGAGAGGGACAGTTAGAGAGAGAGAAAGAAAAGAATCAATTTTTAATATAGTTTTTCATGTGTCCTTTGTTGTTCCAACACTTCGTTTTGTACGTGGTGCTGGGGATTAAAGCTGTGTCCTTGTGCATGCCAGGCAAGTGCCGTAACCGCTGAATCACTGCTCCAGCCCCCTGTAGTTGATTTTTATGTGTGATTTTCCACACATAGTTTAAATATCCTCAAATTTCAGTTTTAGTGAATCTTATACATAGTTTATTACCAGTTCTCTCTTTTACATTGGTCCATATATCTAATATATATGACTTCCCATTAGCTCACATGACCCCTTCACATGGTACTTTATTCCCTAATGATGATTCTTCTTTTCTTACCTTCACTAATTTAGATTTTGCCCATTAATCAAGTTTCAGATACTGTTATGGACTGATTCTGTCCCACACATTTTATTTTGAGACCCTAATCCCAATGTGATTGTTCTTAAAGATAAGGTCATTAAGTAGGTAACTGAGGTTTAATGAGATCATGAGGGTTGAACTCTAACCCTGTAGAACTGATGTCCTTGTAAGAAGAGGAACAGATACCAGAGGTCTCTTGCAATACACATGCACCAGAGAGGTCAAGTGTCACATGGACAGATGGTAGCTGACTAAAAGTCTAGAGAAGAGACCTAAGCATAGGAACCACCTAGCTGGCTACTAGAGGTTGGACTCCAAATCTATGATAAATACACTTTCGTTACTTAAGTTAACTGTGGTGTGACTCCTTGTTATGGAACCTCTAGAAAAATGAGCCCATCATTCAAAGAAACATGACAACTCTATGTGTATTCAAATTCTATGTGTTTTAAAACTCTAACTGTAATTTGTATATTTAAATTAATATTTTCCTCAATTAAATTTTAGACCAAAGACAGTTGTCATCTCCTGATACTTTGTACAGCTATCACTAGGGTAATTATAAATATAGAATATTTGACAGCTCTCATAATTTGATTCCTTAGAGATTTTGAATGCTCTAAAGGTTGAAACATTATCTGGAAAATTTTGCAGTTTCATTTTCACTTTTGAGTTATAATTTTAATGTGGGTAAATTGATATGTCAAAAATGTTAGTGTCCTTAGTAGGTTCTCAGGAATGATTATTAAGTTTATAAAGGATGAATATATCAAATGATATATCTTATTGTGTTAATCATAATTAGCACATCCCAGAAATAAAGCAAGATGAAAGAAATATAGTTGAACTAGTTAGGGTGAAGAAATTATCATTGAATATACCACAAATTTAGATTAATATATAACCTATTTTATTATTTTTTAAGAAAATTTGTATATTGGCATTCAGTGTACTAGAAAATAGATTAAGAAGACATTATCTCTGTATTTTCAGGCACTAATTATTTACAGTTAGTACTATTTAGCCTATCAGCCTAAGATCTGTATCTTATAAGTTTGTTATAAGCGAATACAAATAAAATTTTGAATCCATAAATAAACATTATTAGATTCATAAAAATTAAATCTATTTCCTATGAGTAAAATAATGACAGAAAGTTCATAATTTATTGCAACATGACACCAAACCTGCTGGTTTTAACACATAGGACCCATTTTTCACTGCTGAGATGAAAATTGGTGTTGGCACACAAAAAGAAGCTGATTTCACTTCAATAATACATCTAAACACTAATCATGATGAATGATTTTTAAATTTCCAGAAGGAACATTTTTCACCAACCTTAAGAAAAGAACTGCTAGATAATAATTAATTAAGACATCAAGATAGGGCCTTTCTTCTTATTTTCTCTGAGCTTAGTATTAATCATAAAGCAGAAAAGGCAAGAACTTTAACATTTCATTTGGTATGTCTTTACTAATGCCTTTGTGGAATGGGTAGTCCTTTTTTTTCATACTACCATTTTAGTTTTTAAGTATGTTTGGACATCTTTTAAATATAAGACAGTATAGGAAACTGAAGAATAATATTTAGATTGATAGGTTATAGTGCTAATGAGAGTAATCAAAAAGCATATTTAAATTTTCAATAATATAACATCATAGGCCTAGTGAAAAAGGAACTCAAAGATAAATGATAAATAAGTATATACTTTGTTTCATTGAATGGTGTATCAAGTTACAAAGAAATATGCTTATGGGTAACAAATGACTAGCCAAGGAAGGTAATAATCACAGAGGTCTTTATTTACTCCTTTATTCATTTATCATAATTATTAATCTTACATTTAAATCATCAAAGTCTGTCTCAAACTCACGTTGTCTTCTAACATGCTATTCAAGTTGTAGACATATGCAAGACAATATTTTACATTTTAATCCATTTTTGTATATTAGTTTATTGGCAAATTTAATATTTAGTTAATGAAGTAAATCATTGAGAACAAATTGATGTGGAGATTAAATTTTAGTAACTTCTTTCCTGAAAAGGGATATGTGGTTAAAACACACACACACACACACACACACACACACACACGTCATGCGAAAGACAGCCAATAACCTACTACTGAGAGGTTTGTTTAAAAACATGCATATTTCTAATTCAGCCTCAGTTTTAGGATTTTAATCATGAATATTTCTCAGACTGTTGAAATAGAGATGGAGAATGGAGCCATGGTACTTTTTTTTCCTCAGGAGGTGGTCAGTTGGTATAAAAGCCCATACAGTTTTTAATGATTTATTTAGGATGGAAATATATTGAAGAAACTTTAACATCACAGCCACTTAGAAAAACTTTTAGAGAAAAAAATTAGATTAAATAGCATGTATTACTTTACCAGAGTGCAGGCAAGAACAAAAGATCCCTAGGGGATTATGAATTTGGGAACATCCTACCTTTAGCTTTCAACATGAAATGTTAAAACCAAACGGGAACAAGTCCGAAATAATTGCTCATAGAATAAAAATTTGCTTATTTAGGTAAAACAGAAAAAATGAAAAGGGATATGCCACTTTATAGTTTGAAGGATAAAAAGAATGTAATATAAAAAATAGGAATTTAGTGTTATAATTATTCACTAGAAAATGAAAAGGATAATGAGATTTTACATATTGCAGCATAAAAATATTGGCAGAATTGTGAAGATGGGGAAAGGCAGTAGAATACAAAAGATGATGGAAATGACTGGATTAATAGTGAATGAACTCTTCATCTGCGTAATTACCCACCCTCCTAAGCATTAACATGAATGAGGGACCAAGTTAAAAGTCAGGGCAGGCGCACCTGAGTCCTTTTGGCAAGAACCATCAAGTACATTCTCAACTGTGTGTTCAGTCAAGTAGTTTGGGAGGTAAAGTAGGAGGAACAGGCCTCCTACAGAAGTAATGTAGGCTGGCTCCGTCCCATTGTGAGGCCAACCTGGGTGGAAATAGGCAACCTTCCTAGAAACTTATTAATTCAGCAATTATGTATGAAGCTCCTACACTGTGCCATGCACTTTGACAGATACCAGAATACAATGATAGATGAAAAAGAAACTGTTCTTGGTCTAATGAACCTTACAGATATATTTAAAGAAAATGTCCAGATTGACAGAAAGTAAAGTACATGGAATTTGAAGTCCCTAATTTTATTTATTTAGCAAGGTGTATTACATTGATTGTGGTACATTGATAAAATAGCATTAAATGGCTGTGTTGCTGACTTGACTGTTGCCACTGTGATACTCCTAGTAAATACCACAAACACTTTGTCCAAAGTAGTCTTAATGATAATACTTATTCATTCCTCAGTAACAACATAGCACTAGGCAGAGACTTCTCTGTAATATCTCCATTGTTCATTTCCAAAATGAAAATCTGTGTCTGGAGATTTGAACTAAATCAATTCTCTGAGTGATATACCTCCTCTAACGAGAGTAAAAGAAACCTTTCAATTTTCATTGGTTTCTAGCTTTTTTATAGCAATTTTTTTTTAAATTTTAATGAGACTAACTGACTGGGTTGAAAACCAGTTGAGATTCAACAAATATTAATGCACTGGACATTAATTCTATATGACACTTACATTTTATTCTCCATGTTCATTAATTTTTATCTGTAAGAGTGTTTAAAACTTTATGGCCACATTTTCTGTGATACATCAAGGTATTATCAAATATATGATAGATTTCTTAGTCTCACTGGAAAATATACTCACTTTTTTAATACATATAATATTCAACATTACATCTTCTTGGCACCTAAATACCTCTTTGACAAATGCACGTATTCCTTGATGACTTTGACCTTTGCTTCACAATTTTTCACTCTAAGTTCTGTAGCTGTTCTGAAAGACTGCGGTTTCTTTCCAGATGATCCTTCCAATAGGATAGAATTCTGTTTTCTGGACCTCTTCTCTAATAATCTTTTTTTTTTTTTTTTTTTTTTTTTAAGAGAGAAGGACAGTGAGGGAGACAGAGAAAGAGAGAAACAACTTTATTTAGTTTTTCACATGGCCTTAGTTGCTCCAACACTCAGTTGTGTACATGGTCCTGGGGTTAGAACCCGGGTCCTCGTGCTTGCCAGGCAAGCGCCGAAACCACTGAGCCACTGCTCCAGCCCCTTTAAATAACCTTTTTGACACCCTACCCTGCCCATTCCCATAATCAATGCTCTAGATGGTTTTTCCTTCATTTCCCTGTCTTTGTATGAATCTCATTGGATAAGTTTACATGGGAAGCAGAAAGTATTTTGTATACAAAACCTTATTCTGGTGAGGTGGCAGGACCTGAAGGGCACATTATCAAATTAAAGATGGTCATGGTCTTTGATAATCCCAGACCTTTTCATCATGGAAAATATGGAGTTACAGAATAATTAACACAGAAATCCCTTCCTCTGATTTGGAGTTACGTAGTCAACAATTCCCACTGTTTGTTCTTTAATCTTAAAAGTGCTGTTAGCCTACAGACCCAATTATTTCTTTCCTACTCATGAAGGCTTTTTTGGCTTTAATTCCTTCTGATTCTAGTTAGCATAATAAGTCTTTTATTTTAATTATATTTTTTCCAATACTATTAACTTTTAACTCTTTCTCTGTCATTTCTGCTTGGGAAAACCAAACCAAACACAATATTTAGGCAAACTTTGCCTACTCTAAACTTATGCTGTTGCAGCTAAACCAAGCAGTACTAAACCACTCAGCTAACCATGCTGGTGACAACCTCTATGTGATCAAAACCATCTGCATCCTCTGGGTCCTAAATATAATTCAGCTTCTTAATTATATTTTCTTGGACAACTTGTTCTCCTGTTGTCTGCAATACTAGAAGAACAGATGTAGAAATAACTACTATAAAATTGGTAACCTCAGATGGCAGATGGAGATGCAGCAAAAAGAAACAAAGAGAATAGATGACTGGAGCTCCTGGGTTAAAGGTTCTATGTTCAAAATTTTTTAGCTACTTCCACAATATTTTCCCCAGAGGCTAAAGCTGTTTACATAGCGATATACAACAGCATTCACGTCCTCAACCCTGCCTATATTTGATGTTAGCAACTCACCCTATCTCTTTCCAGTACTTATAGTATCTCATTCTTATTTTAATTTACATTTTGTGGAGTAATGGTGAGATGAATTACCTATTAATATAACTCAGTCATCTTTCTGTTAAGTCCTGTTTCGTTCTTTTGCAAAATTTGGAATCTTTGTGTATTAGAGAATAGTCATTTTCCCATTCATAAATGTTGTATTTTCTCTGATGCTATTCCTTTATATTGTTTATTTTTCTTTTATTACACATAAATCAAAATGCTTTATGGGTTAGAATAAGATTTTTTCAAAAGTTTTTTAATTTCAAATTTTAAAAAAATCTATTTTCTGATTCTTTGTTACTTCAAAGATATATTATTAATTTTAGAACTTATTTTGATGTATAATTTTATTGTAGTTTTGTTTTTGTTTTATTTTTCAAAACAAGAATATAACTTTCATTGATAACCCTTCATTTTCATTTAATACATGGAATGATTTTAAGATCAAAGATATTATTTTACACAGACTTACGTGTTTTTTTCACTTTATTACCTTAATAAAAGTAATTTTTTTCTTTAAGTAGACTTTATTTATTTATTTTTTACAGCAGTTTGGATTCACAGCCCTACCATGTAGAAAATAGTTTTCTCAGGTTCTAACTGCCCACACATGCACAGCCTCCTCTATTATTAGCTTCTTTTGCCTTTTTTTTTTTTTAAAGAGATGGACAGTGAGAGAGACAGAGAAAGAGAGAAACAACTTCATTCAGTTTTTCACATGGCCTTAGTTGCTCCAACACTCAGTTGAGTACGTGGTGCTGGGGTTTGAACCCGGGTCCTCGTGCTTGCCAGGCAAGCGCCAAAACCGCTGAGCTACCGCTCCAGCCCCTTCTTTTGCCTTAATGGTACATTTGTTAGTTTGGTGGACACACATTGACACATCACCACTCCAAATCCAAAGTATCTTTAGGGGTTTCACTTTTGGTTTTCTACAGTCCATGAATTTTTTTTTTTTTTTAATTTTTTATTTTGAGCAAACTTACAAGATTTTAACAAAATAATATAAAATGTGTATAAAATATGCATATATTCTGGATTTTGCAATTATCCCCAGGAGTGCCCCCCCAATTACCCTCCCTTATCCCTCCCTTCCCCTTCCCATTATAACTCTAAAAAAAGTATTAGATTGTAAAGCATTACAT
>PVKS010012609.1:0-53258 GCA_004027875.1 Aplodontia rufa
AAACACTCATTAACAGTTGGAAACATTCTTTTTGAATTATTTAATGAGTCTATAGATTGGTATGAGACCCTGTGTTTGTCGTGTTAAAGGGAGGGTACTTGTTGATATGAACAGGAAAATTAATATAAATGAAAATTTTAGTATCAGGCATGTTACAGAGACTTCCATTAAACAAATCCCCCACAGAAACAGTATCTTAAGTCAGTATCTTAAGTCGCAGAAACTACCGAGTAAATATGGTCCCAATTGCCATTGCTCTTTATAAAAAGATGAGTGCATAACTTTATGAGGCTGCTTCCTTGCACCATTAATTTTAATGGAGCTTTGCATAGAGAAATATTTTTCAGGTATTGTACAATGCATAGCAAAGCCAATGAATCCTAGAGAAAATTGCTAATATTATTTCTCCAATAGTAATTAATAAAGAATTACGACTTACATTTTTGGCGAGATACCTGCAATTAAGCCACACTCCCTACCACAAACTTTATTATCAACTTCCACCTAGTTTCACAACACAGAAAACATGTGTTCTTTTTGTCTTCAAGATAGAGCTTAGGGATCGTGAAAAAGATTCATTATTAGGAGATTAGGAATGCATTCTGTGTGATTAGTCATTTTGTGTTTGAAAAAATTCATTCACTTAACATTGGAAGAGATGACTGATCTAATTCCTTAGAAAAGATAAAAAAAAGTTCAGAACTTACTTTGAGTAAATATTACTTAAATGGAGATAAGTTTGTACAAGTGACATGAAAAAGAGGTCCACCAGATTAATCACAAACGACTCTCAAAATAAGAAAACTTGAGTCTAATGTGTGTATCTGTGATATGTGACCCACATTACATAGGTTGGTTGAGGCAATGGATCAGATTTTGTAGGTCTGAGTCAGATGCTAATATCCTATCATTGCAGACCAAGGGCTTATATTTAATTTGATGGTTCATGTGCAGAAAAGAGCACTGCATATTGGCTTTTGACCACATCTGTCAAGTTTCTAGATGGGAAAATTGAAAGGTATTGGCTTTATTCTTGAATAGTTTAGCACCTAGCAAATGCCTCCCCTCTATTGCTGCTTCTCCAAATTTGAAAATAAAAGATATATTGGTTTCTGCAAGAAATATTATTTTCATACTCCTTTCATAGGAAATTCTCCTTATATTCCTGTTTATCTGTATAGTAATACCAACAAATTAGTCCTCATTCTACCTCCAGTCCATCCTTGTGTTTCCAAGTACCAGTGAAAGACAGTACCACGTACACAGTGAAGTGTCCGAGCAATGAAAGGCACATTGAAAACTAAATAAAATTGATTTTGTTGCCTTTCTCTCTCTGTCACTGTACCTCTCTTTAAAAAAAAAAAGTTACACTTAAGGACGAAAGATAAGTTGTATAGTCATTTTGGTGCATTTTTAGTAATCAGTCTAGGACCTTGACTGCAGTTTTAAAAACAAGAAAGTTTTATGTTAAAGAAAGCATTTATGTTGCAATCTTTATAAGCTGTATATGATGATATTGATTCAAAATTTGCTAGGTAAAAGAAAAATGAAAAAATAATCTGGAATAAGTATAAAAACCAAACTATTTTCCAGTTAGACTCATATAGCTGCAAATTACAAAAACAGAAATAATCTGTTGGTGAAAGTTTTAATTTATATATTTAATTTTCAACTAATTAAGTAAAATAGAGTGTAAATTTTAAATAAATATATTATCCTATTGATGAAGATTGTTGACCTAACAATTTTAAAAGTGAAATTAACATAAAATGACTTTGTAAAGTAATATAACTTCTATATTAACTTCATATTAGTCCATTAACACACTTTATTATGATCTGTTGATAGATATTTAAGTGTTTTTATGTAGTAGCTAGCTCTTGAAAATAGTACTGCAAAGAACATGGACAATTACATATCTCTTTGAGATTCTGATTTCAACTCTTTTGGTTATAGACCCAGAAATAGGATTGCTGTACTGTATTATCATTCTCTTTTTAAGCTTTTGTGGAAGCAACATACCATTTTCCATAGTGCTGACACCATTTTACATCTATTAACAAATGCTCCAGTGGTTCAGTTTCTGCATATCTTACCCATAATTTTTATCTTCTGTATTTTGTGTAACAGTTATCTTGTCAGGTGCTAGATGAGATTTCACTGTGGGCCTTTCCTATACCTTTGGTCATTTGTATATCTTTTATTCAAGATGTTTGATCTTTTTATTTATTTTTTAATTGGGGTTTTGGTTTGGCGTGGGCTCTTTGTTGTTGCTGTTAAATCATGCACATTCTTTATACATTTTGGATGTTAATTTCTTATCACATGTATTATTTGAAGAATTTTTCTCTCATTCTGTAAGATAATATTTTACTCCATTGATTGTATTCACTGGTTTTCAGAAGGCTTTTGATTTGATGAAGTCCCACTTTTCTATTTGTGATTTGGGTTCCTCTATCTTTTGTGTCATATCCCCAAGATCATTGCCAAAACAAATGTTGTGAAGCTTTTCCTCTATACTTATAGTTCCAGGTCTTCCATTTAAATCTTTAGTTCACTGGGAGTTAAATTTTTACATGTTGTATGATGTCAGTTTCATTGACTGCAATGCCTTCTTCATTTCTGATTTGATCTTTTGTGCATTCTGTCTGGTTTTCTTAGTCTAGCTGAATTTTTGTCAGTTTTGTTTGTCTTTCCAAAAAAAAAAACTTTGAATTTCGCTGGTATTTTCTTTTTTGTGTGATCTAATTTAATAATTCTAAATTACTCTTTATCATTTCTTACCTTCTGATATGATTTAAATTTGTTACTCTTCTAAATTCCTTTAGATGCAAAATCAGATTATTCAATATTTTTTCTTTGTCCTTTTTTTTTTAAAGAAAGAGAGACATTGAGAGGGAGAGAGAGAGAGAGAGAGAGGGAGGTAAGGGGAGGGAATCAATTTTTATTCAGTGTTTTATGTGACTTTTGTTGCTCCAATACTTCGTTGTGTACACGGTGCTAGGGTTTGAACTCACGTCTGCACACATGCCAGGCAAGTGCAGTAACCACTGAGCCATGGGTCCAGCCTCATCTTTTTGCTTTTTTAATGTGATCATTTATGTCTATGAACATACACCTTAGTGTTGCTTCATTGCATGGCATAATTTTTGAATGTTATGATTTCCTTTTTATTTGTCTCAAGTCATTTTTTAATTTCTCTATTCCTTTTTTTACTCATTAGTTGCTAAAAAGTACATTGCTTAATTTCCACATGTTCATGATTTTTCTTGTTTTACCTCTATTAATGATTCCTACTTTCATTCTGTTGTGGATGGAAACATCACTTTTGAAGGCTTATTCTGTTACTTAACATGGGACTTCTAGCAAATCTTCCATTTGATCTTGAAATAATGTTTATCTTATATCTGTGCAATCCACTTTTAGAAGTGGAATACTGAAGTGTCCTACTATTATTTTATTGTTACTTCTCCCTTCAGCTCTGATAATGTTTGCTTTGCCTATTTGCTGCCCTGATTTTGGGGGGTACACACACACACACACACACACACACACACACATATAATTGTTCTATCCTCCAATGAATTGGTCCATTTATCTCTACATAATGGTCTTCTTTGTCTCCTGTTACGTTTTTTAAAGTCCATTTTATCTGATGTAAGTACCTCTACTTCCACTCCAATTGGATTGCATTTATATGGAACATAAAATACTTCCATGCCTTCGATTTCAAATCAATGTATGCCTTTACATCTGTATTGAGTGACTTATATACAGTGAATCATTGAACTTTTATTTTGTCTATTTTATCTCTATCTTTTGACTGGGAAGTTAAATCCATTTATGTTTAAAGTAATTAATTTTAAGAAAGAAATTACCATTTTCAATTTGTTGATCATTTTCTGAGTTATGTTTTTGTTTTTTGTTTTGTTATTTTTGTCTCTCTTTTTTTTTCTTTTCCAGCCTTCCTTCATAAATTATTAATTTTTGTAGTGATGGAGTTTTATGTTTTTCATAATCTTAAATGTCTGCATTTTCTGCTAGTATTTTCTTTGTGATTACCATGATGCTTACATAAAACATGTCAGACTACTTGAGGCTGATATTCCCTTTAGTCACAACTGAAAATGGCACACTTTTACTACCATCCCAATGCACAAACTATATAATTGTCACAATATTTTCCAAGTTTTTGTGGTGCATTGGAATTAAAACCAGGACTTCATGTACCATACACAACTGCTCTACAAAAGCTGCATCCTCAACCTGTGATGTCGCAATTCACATATTTTTAGTTTCTGTATCCATTAGCATACTTCTGTAATTCTGGTTCTTTTTAAAATTTTTGTATTTTAACTTTTATGCCAGAATTAAAATTATCTGTACACCACCATCACTATATCTTAGTAATCTATGTTTAATATTTAACTTTATTAGTGACTTTCATATTTGCATGCTTTCATGTTCCTATTTAACACCTCATTTCGTCTTGAGTTTATCCCTTTAAAATTTCTCAAAGGGCATTTCCAGTTGTAATGAATCTGCTTAATCTAATGTAATTTTGAATGCTTCTAGTGATTTTTTTTCAGTTTTTTTTTTTTTTTGCATTATTTTGCTCTAAAAATTCTGTGGTTCTTTCTAACAGTTTCTATGGCTGGTTGATATTTCAGCTAGTTCATACTTTTTCTGGTTTGATTATTTGCCTCTGTTCTCTGTGATTCATTAAATTATTTTATTTAAACTTTTTAATTACTTGTCAGTTAAAAATTGAAGTGTCATTATTTTAGGGTTGGTTATTGAAGATTGATTTCGTTCATCCATTGGATCACGTTTCACTGATTCTTTGTGTTCCTTGCAGTTTTTGTGTTGATATGTGCACATTTAAAGAACATTCACCACTTTCAATCTTTTCTACCTGACTTCGTTAAGGAAAAACATCCATCGGTCAACCAGGCTAGAGAACGAAGGAGTGAAGGTGTTCTTAAACTCTTTTCTATGGGTGTATCATGTCTTCTTATCTGAGTAGATCCTAATTATAGGTGTTTGTTGATTACTTACTTGATTTATTTTGTTGAGGATCCTGTAATCTCCTGCTCCCTCTGGTTCTGACTATTTCACATGGGCCAGGACACTAGGAGCATGCTCTAGTTTTCTCTTTTCCTTTTTTTTTTTTTTTAAGATAACTTTGAATTATGTGTCTTCTCCCAATCTCATTTAGTTATGTAGTTGTCATCAAGCCACTTCTCCCTTTCGTTTTTAATTATATATCTCCAGGCATCTGAACTGTGGCAGTTCCATTGTGCTCCTTTTGAGGAGATAAAATCAGGTCCTCAAGGTGATGTTCCATACATTATTGTTAATTTTGTGAGAAAATGATGGATTGGATTTCCCATAGAGCCTTCTTGCTGATGTCACCTCTGAATTTTTCAATGCTTTAAATAGGGGTTCTCTCCTCATTGATATGTCATCTAGCCCAGAGAAAAAGATCATAAGCCAACAACTTGTTTTACAATTATTGGCCATGCTATTTTTGCAAATCACTTATCTTTGATTATTAATTTCCTTACTCATAAAATGTGGATTATAAAATGTGGAGAAAATAACTATATCTAATAGTTTTGCATGGTTCTGCAAACAGTAAGATTCTGTTACTATTAATTGTCCAGCAAATATTTTCCTTTATCTCATTTTAAATGTCATATTTGCAGCCTCAGTTACCACTGAAGCTGTAATATACATTATTCATATGTATACATATATGTATATATATGTATATATATATATAATGAATAGCATTAGTTTCTCAAAAGTGTAGTTTATAATTGTATAAAATTTTTATGTTTAAAAATTTAAAATAATAATCCATCTTATAATGTCCCTAAAGTGATAAATTCAACTTGAAAATGAGCTAAAAATTTTGTAATCTGCTTGCCATATACAGTGTCCTTCATTTCTACTATTCAGAGCATGTTTTATACAGATCAACCAACTGAGATTCCAAGCTGAACATTTGTCATTCTATATATAGTTCATTATTTTTGTACTCTACATCTTGACCAACACTCTTTTTAACAGCTGTTGGAAATGCTTCATATTACTCATAAATCTCCCACTTCTGTAACAAGTGGTCACCAAATTAGGGTATACTTGTTTTAACAAAGGAATCTGAAGTAAAGACACTGTTTTTACTAAGAAATTTCCAATAAGAGAAATACAAGCATTAACATGAGAGATCATAGTGACATACTTCTTTGTGAATCTCAGTTGTGTTCACAGACCCTAGGATTCCAAAAGTTAGAAGTGGCAATGATTTTTTTTTTGAATAACCATACAAGTTTTTACCAAAATAATATAAAATGTGTATATATTCTGGATATTGCAATTACCCCCAGGAGTGCCCCCCCCAATTACCCTCCCTTATCCTGCCCTTCCCCTTCCCACTATATCTCTAAGAAAAGTATTAGGTTGTAAAACATTACATCTTATCTGGATTTAACACATGCTAATAGATCAACTTTCTCACTGTCCAGGGTCTAGTCCCCACCTCCACAGATGAGTGGAGACAATCAACCCTTAGTTCTCTGGGTTAAGCTGATTTTACTTAGCATGATCTCTTCCATAGCCATCCATTTACCTTCATGATTTTTAACATTAAAACAAAGAAATAATACAGAACAATGCATCGTGCACATGAGTTTATAGTGTATTGTTTGTATTATAATTTCATGTGACTCATTCTGAATTTTTTACTACATTTTTATATGACTATGGTGATATGACAATTAGTACAGTATCAGAAAAGTTTTTGAAGTAAAACGTCTTGTGAAGTCAAGGAGTGGTCTTCTAAAGAGTTTAGCTTTAAAACTCATAGCAGCAAAACCTGTTATGCTAAAATACATGCTCAATATATATTTGTTGAATAAGTAAATTACAGTGTTCACAATCCTTCATTAATTAAGACTGTATTTTATTGAAACATGATAGCAAATTAATTTTTTTAATCCTCAAAGTTGTCTCCAAAGTTCTTCAGCTTACCAAGTAACTTAGACCAGTTTAATTGAAAAGGCATGCTTTAAACATAATCCTGTCTGTAAATCAAATGTACTGTATTAATCTTCAACTTAACCAACTTATATGCATTATACTATATGTGTGAAATACCCAAAAGCTAATTTATTGTTTGTTTATTTATTTGTTTACCCATCTGCAGTAATCTGTTGAATATTCCCAAGGCACCATTATTTATTTTATTGATGGAACATACTGGTAAATACAAATAAACATGGTATTTTTCCCCATTTTATTTCAGAATCTTGTAGGACAGACATACTTTAATCAAAAAGTCACATACCTAACTGCAAAATTATAACTCTAATTATAAGAAAGAGTATAGTGACACATGTGTTTATGGATCTCAGTTCTGTTCACATACTCAAAGATTCCAAAAATTTTCTGAGATGAGAAATAAGGTATTCTGGCATGAAATGAATGGTCAGGGTTGGGTTCCTTATGACAGGCTAAACAAACTGATTTGGTGAGAATAAGAGGACTAGGTTTCCCAGGCAGAAATGACATTCATACAAATGCCCTGTGGCAGAAAGAAGTGTGGTTGAGAAAGAGGGACTGGAGGAATCTGCAGCCAGAATGCAGAGAGATACAAGAGAGAGAGAGAGCGCGCATGCAGGGTGAAGAGGTGGCGGGGTTACAGTAGGCAGAGTCTTATAAGGTAGCTGAGCATTTTCAATTTCGTCTTTGGTGCGTGGCAATTCACTTAGAGTTTAAGCAAGGGAGCGGTATGAACAGATTTAAGCTTTAAAAAAATGGCTGATAGCTTCCCCCCAACCAAATATAAGCCTACTTAGAAATAGAAACTAATTAATGTTTAGGATCTCTCTTTGACTATAATTATCTGTGCTTTCCTTTTTACCCATCAGAGTAGGAATTGAGAATTATCTTCATTGATGCTTTAATCACTGGAGAACTGTTCCACTTGATCAATGCTCAGAGTTCTACAATGCTATCCACTTTACAATAACTGGAAATTCCCCAAGGGTCATTCTTGTGTTCAGAATGGGAACAAATTTCATAATTATTAACAAAAATTCAAATCCTGGGTTAATTTACAAAAATTAAAAAGTTGTTTTAAAAATACCTTAACAACTATGAAGTTAACAATGGAATCATTAATTAAATTACCTAATAGTAAAATTTAGGAATCAATTACAAAAATAATTAAAGCAATGAGACTGGGAATACTTAGAAGATAGTATAAAGTGAGCAATTGTGTGAAATGACAATTGTCCCTGGACACACTTAATAATTACAAACAGTTAAATGCATTATTGGTTCCAAAATGGCCCCATATGGAGTACAGAGGAGAGAGGATATTCTTTCCCCAGATAATATTCTGAATTGTTTCTAGAAATAAGCTATGTAATATTAATTTATAAAATATATTGAAGTTTAACCATAGATATAGATTTATTATTTCTATAACATAAAAACATTTGTATTTTTTCAACAATATAAATAATTTCTTTGTCTTTGAATGAATCCATAAACTGAACCTACTCCTTGGATTGGATAAATAAACCCAGCATTTCAAATCATCTTTCTATGTACAAATAGATTCTTTTTATTTTGAACATATGAAATGTCACAAGAAGTCTTGTGGTTTGGTATCAATCATACTTAGGTACAGTTCATATTTAGGCAGGTGACATTAGGTAAAGTGTATACTAGGCTTGAAAAAAAGAATTTATGCCTACTTGAACCCTAGACCTAATATTAGAATTATATAGAACAGTTCCCAAAAAGTGTCTAGATTCTAAAAAAAAACTATTATTATTAATATAGTGAGCCTATTCCAATACTGAAGAAAAATAATTTTAAAGTGTTGATGATATATAGTTTAATAATATTTCACCACTGAACCCATGTTGTAACATAATTTGGATTACAAAATGTGTCTTGATGATCCATTCTTTTTCCTTCATGACCGAAGTACAATGTAGCATCATGCTTCCTTTTGGTCTCACTAGCAAGTGGCTCTAAAGTAGTGTCAGCTAGATTTAACCCACATTCTTAATCACTTTCCTTCAACCATCTTCGTCCTTCTCCTTTCAATTCTGATGCTGTTTGTAGTACTAATTGTAACTGTATTGTTTTTCTATTTCCAGAAAGAATTTGAAATGGACAAATATGGAAACCAACACAAGTATAATCAGACATGAGCAGAGTGCCTGATCCTCATAAGTGTCTTAAAAGTCCTCCAGGGATGAACTGATACAGCAGTGACAAAGATTAATTACATAATTATATATGATGTCCTGGCAGCCCTGTCACTTCAGCTACTCAACTCTCCCCTCTGCCTGTTCCTACTGGTTGATTCACCTTCTCTTCATTCACCTTCTCTGCCACTAAGTAACTTTTCTCACCATCTTCTCCTAAAATGGGATAATTTTGATTAAAATTCACCTTATGTTTGTAGCTGACACTGTGTGTTCTTAGTTCTTTTGGTTGGACATCTCTTCGTTGGGTTTACTTTAGATGTGTTTGGAGAGTACATAGAGTAATTCTTTTATTCCAGAGCTGAGAGATAATGAAGCTCCATATCAAGTTAAGGCGATTGTTATGCCTGCCCAACAGAAAAACTCTTCTTTTCATGAAACTATCTGACTTTTATTCACACCCTATATTGGGACTTTACACAATGAGACCTCTGAAAATTTGAAAAACCATTTTTCCATTTTTACCAAAAGCTGTTGTACTCTTTTGTATTATGAACTCCAAATTTTAGAATACTGAAATAATAAGACTTAATTTAAATGAATTCATCTAGTTATAGGGAAAGAAAAAAAGGGATGCACTCTTAAATAAAAATGTGACAGGACTAGAAACCAATGCAGATCATTGGAAATTTGAGGGAAAAGAAGTATTTTTCCCCTCATAGTTAGCAATTAGACAGCTGTATTTTGCACAAGCTAAAATTGATACTAGGAATACTGTGCTCAAGTCATAGGAACTAGAAATAGAATTGAATATGAGTTGGGGTGAAAAGATTCTCCGTGAATGTTCATGGATTATTTCACCCATATCTGGCCTGGATTCTACATTAATGGGTAAGTGAATTTTTCTCCTTATTTAAACTGCATCTCTTTCTTTCTTGTTTTTTGTTTGTGTTTCTTTTCTTTCTCCTTCCTTTCTTCTTTCTCCCTTCTTTCTTCTTTCCTTTTCTTTTCTGGCTTTACCTTTTCCTTCAACAGTATGAATTCCAATGCACAATTTTTTAATTGAAGATATTAAAGGAGGTAGGAAAAGAAAATCAACTCTTTGAATATGTGATCTCTTTTCTCTTATCTATCTCATTCTAACCCATCTATCTAACTTCCTGTTAAGATATCTAGAATATGTAGAGACTATGTTAATTTTAATAATTGCTTTTAAGGATTATTCCTTTAATATAGTGAAATAGGCTAGTGTTTTACTAACCTCTTTGAAATAACACATTTACTTATCCTTTGAATAATTTAATAAACATTTTTTGTGTGTGGCAATATTCAACGCTCTCTGACACTAACATTTGATATTAAGATCTGTTCAGAACAAAGAATCAAGACCAGTGTTATTTAATCACTATAATACATATTCACACAAATAAAGGAGAGCAAGAAATGCTTATGAAGTTGTTTGGCTCTCATTACATGAAGTATTTTGGAAAAAACAAATCTGTGAATAGAGAAATAATAGCATCTTTTGCTTTTTGAATTGACTCATGCTTAGAAGATGAGACTGTGATGGAGTAATTGGAGGTCTGTATCATGCATTAATGCAAAACCACTCAAATCTTGCAGAAAAAATATGCACAGCATGTTGTATGACAAAACTTCCATTAGCATTTTATTGTACTAATGATACTGCAATTATTCATACATTCTCAAAGTCCTTTGAGTCACTCCATTTTGAACAATATGTTAATAATATATGTAGCATTTTACCTACGGTGGTCATATTATTGATCTAACACCATTAACATTTGCAGCATTTTTAAGACCCATTACCTGATTGTATAGTAGCTCTGCCTGGCAAAAGCACATCACTTTCTCTGTTAAAGTTTGGCAGACAACAACACAAAAAAAGCAATTTTACCTGCTACTGTGTCTGTCTGCATGCTTGATAATGCCAATCAATAAGTGAATTCACTTTCCTAAGGTCTCTGGTAAACAAGATGTCTGCTCCATTTCAGATGCAAACAAAAAGAAAAGGGCCAAAATATAGGTGGATCACATATAAGTGTCTTGAATGATCCTTAGTGGACATTTGGGGGAAAATTAAAGGGTGGGGTAGAGATACTGAAAATTACGTCTTCTAAAGAAATCATAGACAGAATAACCCATGGCTACAGCAGGATGTTGGGCTGGATAACTTTTTAAGAGAGATAGGAGGTTTATTTTTTTAATAGGATTGTAATGAAAAGCTATTTGAATTTAAATGCACTTTAAGATTTTCAGAGAGAAGACATACCACCTTACTATAATATTACCTATCTAGCTAGTTGTTTATTTTCTGTCAATGTATCCATCAAATCATAGATTTATCTAATAATCCACTAGCTAAGTATATTTCCACTTATTTTCTGCATATTTTTATATCTTCTATTTAAATATATTTTTCTTCCTGGTGAATGAGGAACCTTAAGAAGACAATGATTGTTTTTTATTAAACCATTGGCTTGACTTTGGACATCCAAATAATAAACAGAAAGAAATGTAAGCAATTTTAATATAGCTCTAGAACCAAACAACAGCATGTACCATTAATCCTCACCAATGATGCAATTCAGGCCTGTGTACGAGTGAACAGTGTGGCTCATGATACTCTTCAGTTCATATCTCCGGTTAAAATGAATGAGTTGGAAACTTGTTTTTTGTGCAAAGTATTATTATTACAGTCTTATACTCCCAAATCACTTACTCTAATTACTTGAAATTTCATGATATCAACATTTCTACCTTTTTACTTATAATGCTAATTTGATTTCTTCTTTACATGACTGTTCCATAAATATGAACATCAATCTTTTCCAAAATTATTTCAGATATTTGTTGCTTCTTATGATACAAACAACATAAAAATTTAGAAATAAAAGAAATACAAGGGCATATTCTTAAGGGTCAGGTACTTTTTAAACCAACATTACTAAAATTATAATATATGCAAAAAGTTTTTAGAAATTAATGTGACAGACAGCAGTCTAAAATTGGTTGTTTTAAAGGACCTGGTGAGAACAGTGATGAAACATACAATTACATTTACCTAAAAATACAGGAACTATTTACAAAAATCAAAGAAATTTAAATATCTGAAGGAATAAGCAAGCCATGGAGAAACACTAATGGACTGTCACAGTGAGCAACCCTCAACACCCCTAAGGAGGAAGAACCAACCTGCAGATTCTGGAGGAAGAGGGAGCTAGGGTAATGGAAGAGGTGATGCCCACCAGGAGTTTTAGACTCAAAGGAACTCAATTATTTACACTGTAAGCATGAGTTGATCTCTTTTTCCTCTCATTCTATTCCTTCCTATAAATGGTTTCTACTATAGAGCCAACAAAAAGCTAAAGAGTATGGGGAAGCCACACTATGCCTTTTGTAGAGGTCAGCCTACTGAGAATAAGAGACTAAAAAGAGAAGGAAGAGATTGTGTATAGTTAGGGGAAGTAGAGAATATCCTGCATGATGCTCTACCTCGGTAAGTCAACTATTCTAATAAGATAATCCAGTCTTGCAATTGAGGGAATTGCCACTCAAATGTGAAAGAATGACAATCCATGCTCTAGTTAGCAATCAATGGTGACATGTTCAATAGGTTCAATCCCAGATCTGACCAGCCCATCACACACACACACACACACACACACACACACACACACAGATTCTATTAAAAAGATAAAAAAGGATTGAGATAACTTCAGTTGAACAAAGTATATTCATTAGTTTTAAGAGAGTTTTGAAATAAAGAACTTTGCACTTCACAAACATTTAGAATGGTATTGAAATTGATTTTCTCAGCAACACAATTGTCAGGCTAGGAAAGGAGCTTTATTCACATTTATAGATAAGGAACATAAATTCAGAGAGGTCCAAGAGTTTTGTTTGCTGTCTTAAAATCAATGTTAGAAGTTGCACTCAAATCTGGGCAGCCTAAGCTCTTGACCTGTGCTGCTACCATCACCACCACCACACAGGTTATCACTTAATTCAACATGGCTAACACATCAAAAAGACGCCATTTCATATTCATATTGTTATTCTCTGTACCTTATTGCCAAGCAATAAACCTGCATAAAAATAGCACAATCTTCCCACTCAAGTTCTTTCAGATAGTTGTAAACTCTATTTTCATAATGTTTATGTGTTTTGATTTGTGGATAATTCCTTGGTCTACAAAGCAAATATTAATACATTATTAACTGATCCCATAGTACAACTGGTGATGACCTTTTGAAGAACTAAGATAAGCTGATGAGAGCAGCTCAATGAAAAATAATAAAGGTCAGTGAGATTTTATCATTTAATTTTCATAATGCAGATGTCAAATAAAATCTACTTAATAAAGTATGTATTTTGAAAAAAGAGAAGATAGCTTGATGAATTATATTAGTTGAAATACTACAGTGAATTTTGGGGAATTTTTTTTATATTATATAAAGCCTGAGGATTGTGCTGCCCAAGACAAGGACTCCTAATGCTGAAAATAGGCAGAGTTCCTGCTTCCTTATGCGGAACACTTCCAGCCTCAATTACCCCTCCATCCTGGATCTGATTCAGTTCTACCCTGAGAATATGAACAGTCTCATGGCCTAGATTCTCTGTTGAAGTATAAAAGTCACATTAAGTGATATAAAACATTGATGCTTCATTATTTGTAACAACTCTGCAGGTTGACTGAGAGCAGCTCTTCTTCACTAACACTCTGCTCAGGACCACTCATGTGGTTGAGATAGGTTAGAACTTGGACCTTTAAAGTGGACTTGTTTAAATGTCTGGGGCACTGGTGCTAATGGACGGCTGGGGACCTGTGACTTTTGTTCATGTGACATTTCTTTCCACATAGCTTCTCATCATTTAATATTCTAGATTAAGTGTCTTTACATGGTGGTTGGGATCCAAGAAAGCAAAAGCAAAAGCTGCCCAATTCTTACAGACTATGCCCAGAAATGGCACAACATCACTTTGGTCACACTCTATTGATCAAAAAAGTTATAAGGCCAGAGAAGAGTCCATTCCTTAAGAGAGGAGAGCTGCCTACAAATGCATAGAACACTGCAGGGTGCCCATCTTTGGAAATCAACCTCTGTGTCTCCTATCTGAATTCTAAATCTAGGCAGAAAGTAGGGTTTAGATAGAATTCATATTCTAAGAAATAGAATTTTTTTTCAAAAGAGTGGTAGTTCACGGAAAAAACTTAGATAATTAAAGAAGGCTAACATCTAAGGGACACAAAGGCTAGACCTGGAAGATAAGCTCCAATTTGAAACTTTCTGGACTAATTTACCTTGTTATCTACAAGTCAGAAAATAAGTTGATTATTCTTCCAGATATTTTCTGGCACCGGTAGGACTTATAATTACATTTACCATCATAAGATAACCGAAGTTTTTGTAACTCACAGTAAGAAGAATGGGTTTTGATATTCACTTCTTTTGTGTCAGGTCATTTTATATATGTGAGCTTATTCATGAAAATCCAATGAAGTATATATTGATAATCATTTTATACTTCATTTCTTTATTTGATTATTTTTTAAAAATTAAGTTTTTAATAGGTTCTGGGCATTATTTCAGGCATTAGGAAATTGCCCATAACAGAATATGCAAAGTTTCTGTCTTTCTGCAGTCCATATATTAATGAAGGTAAACGCAGATTTTATTGTTTATTGTTTGATGATGAACCTCTCTGAATTGTAAGACCATGTTTAATGAATAAAATAAAATAAAATACCAATAGCAAGGGCAGACCAACATAATGAAAAAGCTTTTGAGTGGGAGTTACAGTGATAGAGATAATACATAAGTAATATTTTGTTCTGCTGTGTTAAAAGACTATCATTTGTGTTTGTATTTTTTATGAATACATTTTGAAACATTAAGTAGCAATTTTCTTAAGCATGTCTAATAAATGAAATATGTTTTTTCCTTTTAAAAAAGATTTTATTGTTGACCCATTTCATATTAAATGGCAATCCATTTTATGAAGAATTTTGAAGCATTGGAAGAAAGCAAGAGACCGCTATGTTGTTATTCAGGAAGATCAGAGAAAACATTTTTTGTGAGATGACATCTATTTTACACATTTTATTATATATTTTATATTAGTGCAGGCAAATACTTCCATCCTACAGATATCTCCCTCTGCCTGATACCTACTCTCTCCCAGAAAGATAATCAAAATATTAGTTGTTTTAATTCCTCTAGTTATTTTCATATTGCATAAACTAATAGGATCAACTTTAATTTTCTGGAAAAAAAAGAAAGAAGGAGGAAGAAATAAGAAATTCTATATACTTTTTTAGTGGGGTGGGAATACCAGGTATAAAACTCAGGAGTACTTAACCATTGAGCAATATCCTTTGTTCTTTTACTCTTTGTTATTTTGAGACATGGTCTCCTAAGTTGCTTAAGACCTCATTAAATTGATGAGGATGTCTTTGAACTTAGGATCCTATGCCTCAGCCTCTCGCCCTAAGATGCTGGGATTACAAGCTTGTGTCACCATGCCCAGCTATACAGTTGTTTGTTTGTTTCTTTTTTTTTTTAACTCTCAATTATTTTTCAAACCTTAACAGTTCATCATAGGGACCTTTCTATATTAGTATCTATGCTATTTGAATCTTTTCATTTTTTTCAAGCAATACTGAGTGTTCAATGGCATGGATTTTTCATAACATTGGTTAACTGATTGGTAAAGTTACTTTATTTTTCAAAATCTTAACAAAGTAACAGAGAGGGTTATCCACATATATGATGAAGAAATGTTTTAGCAGCAACAAAGAGGTACCACAAATTTTCTAAGTCAGAATCAAAGTTAATAGAAGAATACTAAGTAGTGCTAGGAGGTTAATGTGGGATATTGTTGGAGAGTCATAAGAAATGTGGTTACAGAGGAAACAGCAGAATTGAAAAATCTTATGGTCCATTTGTAGAATTTAGAATTTAAGTTTTTTGAGAATAAAAATCCATTAGAGGATTTTAATTATAGAACTGATTATAGGATTTACAAATTAAAAGTGGGCAAAAGACTTGAATAGACATTCTCCTAATAAGACATACAAATGGTCAGCAAGTGTACAAAAAGTTTCTCAACACCATTGGTCATCAAGGAAATACAAATCATAACCACAGTGAGAAATTACTTCCCAAATTAGGATGGCAAATAAATAAAAATTATAATTAAAAAGAAAAGAAAAACTAAAACATATCGAATGTTGGTGTTGGAGAACAGGTGACAAAACAGAAAGGCTTGCACACAGTCATTGGGAATGTATAAAACAAGGCAGCCTCTGTGGATAACATTATGAAGTTTCCCCAAAAATTTCAAACTAGGTCTACTATATGATCTAGCAATCCTGCTAATAGATACATATTAAAAGAATTGATACTAGGATCTTGAAGAGGTGTTTGGACTGCCATGTTCATTTCACTATGATTCACAAGCATAATAGCATGGAAACAACCTACATGTCCATTGATAGAGGATTGAATAAAATGGAAATGTGATATGGGTATATATGTGCAAGGGCATATTAGTTAGTCTTTAAAAAGAAGGAAATCCTGCCATAAGACAGCATGAATGAGGCTTGTGAATGTTGTGCCAAATACAGTAATCAGATACAGTAGGACAGATATGGTATATTTTACTTCTATGAAGTAACTAAAGTAGTCACACTCAAAGAAAATCAAAATTTAACATTTAATGTCAGAGGATGGGTGGGAAGGACACAGAGTGTGCTATGTAATATGTATTTAAAGTTTAGTAATGCAAAATGAAAATATTCTAGGAATATTCTGTACAATTTTGTGCTTTTTGTCAATAATACTGTTATACACATTTCATATTTTGTTAGGACACAAAAGTTCAATTTATGAGCCTTTCACTCCAATATAAAGCAAGGTACTTTGTTATTTCTTTGTTGTCATCAATGTGGTGAACTTATGTGGCAGATTGTCATTAAAAAGTTTTCCATGCTTTTGTCTCATTTAACCTTCAATTCAGCAATAAGATGTAAGGAGAGATTAGAAAATTAATCTTGGGAAAATTATATACACTTTTCAAAGTTGTAATCGTAAAAAGTTTAAGAGCAAGAATTCTCACTTAGTTCATCTGACTCTAGAGCCCAATTCTTAACTGTGTATTCTATGATATGACCCAAAATTGCTAAGCAGGAACTACAATTTGCTGCTTTAAAATAAAAAGAATATTTATTCTTATGCAAAAACAAAACGAATGTAGACCAGTTTTGTGCACAAAACTGAAGAAACTAATGAAAAGATGGGAACCCAAAGATAAAAAGTAAAAATGAAATTTCATATGTTAACTGTAAAAATGTTTTCACCCTAGCAGTTGGTAAATATTCAAGTATTCAATATTAATTCTATGCATCTACTTACAATCAAAACAACAAACAAATAAATAAATCACTATCATTAATACATTGTGGTGATTGCCATGATTCTAGTAAATCTTGATATGATTAACTGAATAAATCTTTATGATTAATAAATTTATAAATAAATTATGGAATTCTTCTTGTCAGTATTGCTATAATAACTATTTTTATTGAGTGATTTTTCAAACATCTGAAGATATATTTCTCTATTCCTCCTCTGGAATGCAAGATGGATATATACATATATGGCTATTTTTCTTTATTGTCTTTGGCAGAACGAACAGGTTTCTTCTGACAGAATTATTCTTTATTTTAGATTCCCTCTTAAGAAAAACACCTAAATAATTTCACGTACTCATTGTGTTTGAGTTCTCTGAGCATAAATTTCCTCATCTGCAAGCAGTGCTCTTTCTTATAGCACCATTGGTGTATACTACTTGTTAAATGCATTTTGACGAATAGCTATTGGATCAGCATTATTTTGCTACTTAGAAAAGTGAGTTTCATATTTTCATGGAATTTATACTCTTGTTAGGGAAAGGCAGTCTTGCTTCTAAATTTAAAAAATATACATCATAATTCAGTGTTATCAAATAGGAAAATAGCTATGTACAGGATTGAAATAGGCTGAGGTCATTGAGGGTAAAGGCATGAACAGGACATTGCTCTAGAGCAGGTGGTCCAAGAAGAACTCTCTGAGAAGATATTATTTAAACAGAGATCCTGTGACAATTAGGGATCCACCAAGCAGGGTTAATGAGAAATACATGATAGGAAAAGGGAAGAGAAAATGGATAGGTTTTGAGAAGGAAGCGATTGACAAGAGAATAAACTCAGTAAGTATAGAGGAGAGTGCTGAGAACATGATGAGGGAATCTATACAGAATGGAATAGACAGATCTTTTTCAACGTAAGGGGTTCATATTCTATTGGAAATGCTATGGGAAGCACATGCATGACATTTACAGATTTCAGATATCTTAAATAATTCATCCACATGAATCATAGTCATTTTTCTATTTCCTCTTTGATACTTGTTTGGTACTTTCTGTGTTCTGGGGTGTTATATTTCTTAGATGTTCTTGCAAACTGGGTTCAATTGGTTCTATACAGTAGATGTCAGTGGCAGAAGTTTGATATGTTGGGCATGAAAAAAAAAAACCCTGCACATCTATCCTCTTTTCTACATGATACAGAGCATTCAGGAGTGGTTAAAAACCTTTCATTGGGACTGGAGCTGTGACTCAACAGTTGGAGTGCTTCCCTGGCATGCACAAGGACTCAGATTTAAACCCAACACCACATACATAACTAAGAGTTTGAGAAATAAAGACCAGATGAAAAAATAAATAAAAAAGATTAATTCTCTCTCTCTTTCTCTCTCTCTCTCTTTCTCTCTCTCTGTAGAAAACAAACAAATAAAAAATCACTTTCATCATCCACAGCCTATTAAACAATTCATTTATCCACCATGCTTTTGGTACCAAGTGGTATCAGTCACTCTGCTCTTATGACTACACTTCCCGCTATTGTTCCCCAATCTATAAAAATGATAGTAGCTTCTTGTTGATACTAAATTCTTCCTTGCTCCATTGGTTCTTCTTGTCATATTAACTATTTAAACATCTTTAAAGGGTTGTTAGTATTAAATTTCTTGTTGATCTAGCATGTATTCCCTTTCCTGTTTCATTCATTGCTCAAGATTAAAATAGGTAAGCATATGGCAATGTCAGAACTTACTTCCCCCAGAGCCTACAGCATAATTTTAGAATGTTCATGCTTAATTTTTTATTACTTGGATGATACAATGTTTACAAACTGTTGGTTCTTTTGTTAGTTTCTTTATTCAGTATTATAATGTATAATAATAAATATTTAGGTATTTCCATCTTGGTTAGGTTCCCAGCACCTAGCCAAGCATCACTTAATAGTCAGACTTTGGTAATGAAACTCTTCCTCACTTTGTGTTGCCCAAGAATTCCCAGTTAAAGGACACAATGTCTCAGCTAATCACCTCCCTTCTGGATGGTCCTAATAAGATGGAACCATTTTCAAGTGTCTGGGTACAACAGACAGATGCACACAGATGCCCTCTTCTTCAACCCCCATCTCAGTGTTTGATTATGTGCTACCCTGAACAAAATTGAATGTAGAGAACTCAATGCCTGCATGTCGTATCCTCATAATACTAAAACTCTTCTTTCACCATTCTTGAAACTCACCCACCTATTGAATGTAAGGTACTACCAATGTGTCTCCATTGTGGTCTAAAGATTTGTCCCCTCCAAATCTGTATTTTGAAATTCAGCCCCCCAATGTGATGTTAATGAGAAGTACAGCTTTGGGGAAAGTAATTTGGTTCAGATCAGGCCATGGAGCTAGAGCCCCAATCATGAGTTAATGTCCTCACAACATGAAGAAACACCAGAACTTCATTCTTCCATGTGAGGAAAAAATGAGAGCATGGACATTTACAAACCAGGAGGACGATTCTCACTAAGAACTGAATCTGCCAGCACTTTGATCATGGGATTTCCACATTTCAGAAACATGAGAAAGAAATGTCTATTGTTTAAGATATCCAACCTATGGCACTTTTTTTATAACAACACAAGCTGGCTAAGGTATTACCTAACATTTAATCCAGATACAGTGGCTTTAATCATAAACATCTGCCAAAGGTCATATGCTAAAGGCTTGGTCTGCAACCTGTGGCACTGTTGAGAGATATTGTAAGTTGTAGGATGTAGGGTTTATAAAAGAAAGATCATTATAGTGTGTTGATGAAGGGGATGCCCTGTTTGCTCTTTTTATTTTTATTTTTTTTTCCTGGATGACATGAGTTCAACAGCCTCTTCCACTACACACTTCTGCATGATATACTGTGCTACCACAGGCCAAAGCAAGGTGCCCAAATGACCAGGGACTGACAACTCTGAAGGCATTATCCAAAATTAATTTTGCTCCATTTATTTATTTCAGATATTCTAACTTTAACAGTGTCCTAATGTTGCTTAAAACATTCTTATATTCATTGAAAATTTAAAAAATTATGTGTTGAGCCCACCCACATGCCCTGCATTGCCTGGATTTGCCCTGTCCACATGCTCTGTGGGCCCAGAACTCTGGTCCCAAGTCTGTAGATGCCCATTATACCCCTGAGGAAAACCCACCCACTGCTGGGGCCCTGGACTCTGGTCCCAGACCAGCATGGGTCCAGGATACCTCCAAGGAGAACACCATATGGATCTGCTCCACCCACTTGCTGCACAGGCCGAACTGTGGTACTAGGGCCACAAGTCCCCACACACCTCAAAGAGGAGAAACACAAACCAAATAGGCCCAAGACTCAAGTACCAAGCCTGCAGTTTCCTAGGAAACTCTGAAGACCCCCATGTGGAGCGGCCCAGCCAGAATGCATACCTGTCAGGTTCAGATATATTAGGCCTATCTGCACCACCAAGGATCTCAAGTATTAGTGTGGCACAGCAGGGCCATTCTAGACCACCCTGCAACTTCCAGACCCCAGGACACAGCAACACACCTGAGATGCTGTGCTTCAAAAATCTAGCAGGCTTCCCCGCACCTCCAATAAGTTACAGATCCACAACCTGGAGCCTAGACCCAAAAGATGTACCAAAATGAAGCTTCAGGCAGAACCTGCTTTCTGGAAGAAGGGGTGGTGTCTGATCCAAACCTTTGACCTTCAAGAATCACATGAAAACCTGCCCTGCTTTACCACAGAGAACCTCAACTCAAAGATCCAGAAGTATCTTTTCAAAAGTAAGAAATGAAACTAGAAAAGGTCACCTCAAACTCATGACTTCCCAACCAAGGAGCCCATGGATAGTGAACAGGATGAAAACCTAGAAAAATTATCAACAATCTGATTACTAAATGGAACAATGAACTAAAAGAATATTTAATGAACAGACTAAGTGAGTAAACTCAAGAGACGAAAAACTCTATTAACAAAGAAATAGACACACTGAAAAAAGAAATTACAAAGCTAAAATCTTCAGCCAATCACATCAAGGGAATTATTGAAGAATTTAATAATATGCTAATATCTATAGAAAAGAACCTCAGCACTTGAAAAAAGAACTTAGGACAATGAGGATAACCTGATTAAATGAGTGCACAGATGACATAAAAGAATAAAATACTCACAAACCTTGAGCAAAATTTTCAAAATGCCTTGGACAAAATCAGAAGATACAATCTAAGAATAATTGGGATACAAGAAGAAATTGAAACGCAAACAAATTGTACAAGGACCTTTTTCAATGAAATATATAAAGAAAATTTCCCCATATTAAAAGAATCAGATAAGTCAGATATGCTCATTCAGGACTTATAGGACACCCAGTAGGCCTAGTCAAAAAAGAAGCTCACCAAGACACATTATAGTCAAAATATATAACTGGGAAATCAAGGAAAGAATTTTAAAAGCTGCCAGAGAGAAATGCCAAATCTCATTCAGAGGCAAACCAATAAGAATCACATCTTACTTTTAAGCTCAGAACCCTTGAAGAAAGTAGTTCCTGGAAAACAATATTTCAATCTCTGAATGACCACAACCTGCAGCCAAGAATGCTATACCCTAAAAATTCAGCTTCAAATTATAAAGGAAAATAAGAACATTTCACAATAAGACCAAACTTTCAGCATTCATGAATAGAAAAGCAGCATCAGAAAGAATTCTCAAAGATAAACTCCAGATAGAATAACAAGCAAACAATCCTAAAAACCCATAAACACATGAAGTTCAATAAAAGTAAACACTATCAGAAAGACAAGACAGCACAAAACTCACTAATAAAACACAATGACAATGAAAGAAAACCACATAACTATCCAAACACTGAACATGAACAATCTCAACACACCTATCAAAAGATGAAGTTTATCAGATTGGATCAAAAAACATAATCCAACAATATAGTGCTTATAGGAGACCCATCTTACAGCCAAAGACATCTACATATTGAGGGTGAAAGGATAAAAAATAAAGGTATCAGACTTACAGGGTCCAAGAAAACAAGCAGGTATTGTAATACTTGTATTCAACAAAGTAGATTTCAACCAAAATTTAACTACAAGAGGTAAAGAAAAACACTATTCATATCAAAGGGAACAATACATCAGGAAGAAATAACTGTACAAATATTTATTCTCCAAACACCAACAATTCTCTATGACATGAATCCAGTTATGGACCCCAAAACAATAACACTGGGACTTTAATACACCTCTATCACCAAGAGAAAAAATAATCAAAGCAACAATAAATAAACAAATAAATAAAGAGATCCCCAGCCTTAACAGCTCCATAAATCAAATGGACTAAATAGACATCTATATAATATTCCACCCCAAATTGGCCGAGTTTACTTTCTCAGCAGTGCATGGATCCATCTCCACAATAGATCATATTTTAGTGAAAAAAGGAAATCTCAGCAAATATAAAAAGTAGATATTATCCCATGTACGTTTCAGACCATGACTTCATGATCCAAACAAATAACAGCAAAAGTATAATAGAAAATACATATATACATGGAGATTGAATCATGCCCTATTAAATGAACAATGGATCCAAGAAGAAATAACAGCAGAAATCAATAAATTTCTGGAAGCAAATAGAATGAAGACACAACCTATCAAAACCTCTGTGACAGAATCAAAGCATTCTTAAGGGAAAAATTGATAGCAAGGAATGCCTACATTAAAAATCACAAGACATCCCCCCCCACCAAAAAAACCTTATGCTTCAACTCATATCCCTGCAAAAGGAAGAATAATCTAAGCCCAAACCCAGCAGAAGACAGGACATGATCAAGATCAGAGCTGGAATCAACAAAATGAAAAACAAAAAGCACAATAAAAAGAATCAATGAAAAAAAAGCTGGTTCTTCAGAAAACTAAATAAAACTGACAAACCCATAGGGATTCTCACTAAAACAAAGAGGGAAAGGAAGGAAATCAACAAAATCACCAATGAAAAGGGAGCGATCACCACTGCCCCCAAGGAATCCAAAGGATTACCTATTTTGAAAACATAATCTGGAAGACATGGGCAAATTTCTAGATACATATTATATTCCCAAATTGATGCAAGATGATGTTGAAAGCCTTCGTGTCCAAATATCAGGCACTGAAATTAATATAGCAATTAAAAACTTCCAGAAAAGAAAATCCCAGGACTTGATGGATTCCCCACTGAAATTTACCACATCTATGAGGAGGAGCTAACATCTCTCCTTATTAAGCTATTCCAAAAAACTGAAATGGAGGGAAATCTCCCAAATACTTTTTGTGACTCTGAAACCAAAACTCAACAGACACACACACACAAAATAAAAAAAAAAAAAACTACAGACCAATATCCCTGATGAACATAGATGCAAAAACCTCAATAAAGTTGCAAACTGCATTCAAAAAACATTAAGAAGATAATTCAAGGGACTGGAGCAGTGGCTCAGCAGTTGTGGCACTTGTCTGGCATGCACAAGACTTGATTTTAAATGCCAGCACCACATACACAACAAAGTCTCAGAGCAATGAAATATTTAAACATCTGATATGTGGCAAAGGGGTCAAAATATAACACGGAAGAAAGACAGCCTATTCAACAAATGGTGCTGGAGAAACTGGACAGCAACTGGCAGAAAGTTGAAATTAGATTCTTATCCCTCACTTTGCACAAAAAATACAATAGAAATGGATCAAGGAAATAGGGATTAAATCAGCTACCACACAACTTCTAGAGGAAAAATTAGGACAAATACTACATCATATTGGAGTATGCAATGACTTTCTCAAGAAGACTCCCAAAGCAAAAAATAAATAATCAATGAGTGGGATCTCATTAAACTAAAAAGCTTTTGCTCAGCCAAGCAATCAAAACTGTCAAGAAATAACCTACAGAATGGGAGATAATCATGACCTGTGTTTCCTCTGACAGGGAACTAACATCCAAAATTTTCAAAGAACTCAAAGAATTTAATATCAAAACCACAAACAATTCAATCAATAAATTGGCCAGAGAGCTAAACAGAAACTTGTCAACAGAGGAAATCAAGTAAGCCTAGGAATATATGAGAAACTGTTCTAAATCACTAGTAGTCAGAAAATGCAAATCAAAATTACATTAAGATTTCACCTCACTCCAGTCAGATTGGCAAAGATGAAGAATGTGAACAGTAACTGGTGCTAGAGGGGTTGTGAGATGATGGGAACACTAGTACACTGTTGGTGGAACTGCCGACTGGTACAGCTGCTCTTGAAAGCAGTGTGGAGGCTCCTCAAAAAATTAGGAACCTATCCCCCTTCCAACCCAGCTCTACTCTTCTGGGTATTTTCCCAGAAGGATAGAATCAGCACATTCCATGATCATAGAAGTTCAATTTATAATAGCTAAATTACAGAATCACCCCAGATGCCCATTACTAAATGAATGGATTCAAAACCTCTTGTACAATGAAGTTCTATTAAGTTATTAGAAATAATGATTTTATGGCATTTGAAAGCAAATGGATGCTAATGTAAGAAATTATGCTGCGCAAAATTAGCCAGACCCAGAGACTCAAGGATCAAATGTTTTCCCTCATTTGTGGTGGCTAGAGCAAAACCTAGCCTTGGTCGAACTGTCAAGCTTATATACTAGACTTTCCAATGTAAAAGCAGCACATTATCTGGGGACCATAAATATTTTGGTGGGTAGAAGGGGGCATAGGGAAGAAGAGAGAGGGAGGGGAGAGGGAGGGATGATAGGGTGGAATCAACAATGTAGCTTACTCTTTACTCCCCTGAAAAGCCACATAATATTTATGCAATCTTTTAATTCTGGAAAATTCACAAGATCCTGGATTAGGATCATTGGCATATCATATTGTTACTACATATGCATTTGTGATTGTACAATAACTCAACTCCTCAATAAAATTTAAAAAATAAAGGTAAAACTTAAATAAAAAAATTAATGTGATGCTGTTAAGCGACAAAATGACATTTTTATTGACAATATAAAAATATATCTTTAAAACATTTTAACATTTATGTGTTTGTTAACTAATTGGGCAGTCATATTAACAAGCTTGTTAATCTTATGCTGTAGTAGGGATATAGTTTAAGTGATTTCCTGAAAAGTTCACGGGCTGGAAGCTTGGTCCTCAGTTTGGCAATGTTTTGGAGGTAAAATCTTTAAGAGATGGGGCCAGCTGAAAGTGATTATGTCAGAAATGTCACCCTCTCAAGGAATTGATATAGTTCTTGTAGGACCCTGTTTAGTTGTCAGAAGAGTATGTTGTTTACAAAGAGCAAACTTGGCCCCTAAATCTCTCTTACTCCTGTTCTTGTGCCTGCTCCCAAAATGATGGCATATGCCATGCTGTGATGTAGCCGAAAGGCCATCACCAGAGACTGAACTGATAAGGATGCCCTATCTTGGACTTTCTGTCTCAAAAAAATTTTTAACTTAGTAAGACTCTTCATAATATGTCACCCAACCTCAGTTATTTTGTTATAGCAAAAGAAAATGGACTACTATATACTAGGAGAAAGTTATATAAAGTCAACTACATGGAGGAATGATTTTACACATAAGTTTTGATGGTTCAGAGGGTCATTTCCAACAGGTTCTATTTCTCATTTTTGAAAACTGTATCATTATCACATTTTGATCTAGTTTACCCAAATATTATTTCAAATTGTGTATAAATATCTGCTATTAATATTCTAAGTCAATAACAATGTTGATGATTTTCTGAGCTTTTTTTTCTAAAATTCTGTATCTATAAAATAAGCTCAGGTGAAAATTTTTCCTTCAGAAATAAATGTGATTAATTCATGATGATAAGACACAAGAGAAAAACCTAGAGAGAAATAAAGGGATAAACAAATCGGATGAGATTTAAAATACTGACTTATTCAAAAGAATTGATTAATAAATTTTCTCTTTGGTGTTTTTCTACCTCTCTCTTTTTCTTCTTCCAATACCTCTACAATGCTTGTTTTATCTAAAAAGTAAAACTAGACTATTAACAACAAGAGTTATTATAGTTCCTCTATTTTCCTGATGTGGCTATGGTGTTTCCAAATCATGATGCGCTAGTTAAATGCTAGTTAACTTTAACACGTGCAAATCAGCAAACAGAACCTTTTCACTTTAATTATGAAATATCAACACATCAGGAAGGGCTTCTAATGAGACAACAGGATGGTCTGTAAAACGTCCAAAGGAGAGGGACTCTTAAAACCAATAAAGAGAAAGTACTCTCACAATTTGAATGAAAATCATAACTTAGAATATCCATTAGTATGTGAATATTACTATATTATGACAAGAATCCTTTACACTGTTTCCACATTATCTATTAATACTCTGTTTCCACCTATCTGTTAACATAATTAATGAGAATAAGAACATACTCAATACTTTTGAAACCTAAAAAAAGAAAATAGTTTAAATGGATACTTTTGAGAATAGGAATGGTAGTTTTTCCTATTCTTTCTGTTCAGTGAAGATAAAAAGATACTAGCACAGACCTATGATCCAAAATTGCATATAACCATTATTTGCACAATCAAAGAAATATCCTGGGGGCTGAGCTGATAAAATATCTCATGTAAGAATAAGGTGATAGTTTTGAGAATAGTTCTTGGGTGGAGCTGATACAACGTTTTTATTGTTGTTTTTAGGGAGAGAGGGACAGTGAGAGAGAGAGAGAGAGAGAGAGAGAGAGAAAATCAACTGTATTTAGTTTTCATGTGGCTTTCATTGCTCTAACACTTAGATGTCTATGTGGTTCTGGGATTTGAACCCACATCCATGTGCATGCCAGGCAAGTGCTGTAACTGCTGAGCCACTGCTTCATCCCCATAACTGTTTTTTTATCTTAAGAGAGAGACTTAATTTTTTTTTCATCTGTTCTTTTTCCTCCATTCTCTTGTGCACATGGTGCTGGGGTTCGAACCAGGTTCCTTGCACATACCAGGCAAGCATTCTACTGCTAATCCACCTCTGTAGCTCCTGATATAACATTTTAATCATATGTTTTCATTGTGATTCAAGCTAAGTCATTTAAAATGTCTTGAACTTCCATGTCTTTACTTGTAAAATGAGGACAGTGGGCATCTGCTTAACACAGTAACGATTATAATTCCATTCAACACTGACCAGAACATGGAAAGCTCTGAATAAATAATCTATCCTTTGCAGAATTAAAGTGCAAATGATGATTTCCAAGGGAGTAGGCTTATTATCTACACTTACAGTAAGAGAGAACTTTGGCTGTGGATTCAGTAGATCAGTGGCTGGGCTGGTTTTACACAGGGCCTTATGTGTGAGCTGACATCCTGGTAGTGGGCAGCTTAGCATAGTGCCTCACTGTGTAAGTAACTCGCAATCTCAGAAACATTCAATTGCATCACTATTTTTATTTCCTCAACATGTGTCTTTTTCTCTTGTGACTCTTTCTGACAGTTGTGTCAGAACGTCTGGGGAGACAACATGGTTTGGGAAAGAAGGGTGTGGGAGGATATGCAGTCACTGCAGACAAGGTGTTACACCAAGTTGCTGGGTCTAGCAATATTTGACACTCTCATTTCAGCTTTACCAAGATATGAAAGCTAAAGAAGTCAAACTAGCTGCTAAATCTGTAAGTGGCCCTGTTCCTTTAAACCTGGCTTTTGATCATTTGTGTCTCGTTGGTGGTTTGATTTCACGGAGTGGGAATGTAAGATGTCTCCTCTGGGCTTGATTTTGACTCTTGTTCTTGACTCAGACCCAGCTTCTTGCCCCACTTCCGTTCTTGAAACTGTTCCATTCTGTTACTTAGAGAGGTGAGGGCAAAGGGAAGTTTAAAACCTGTCAATGTCAGGGTATTTTGGCTACTGTTTCTACAGTAGCCCGCATCAGGTGTCCAATTTTGATTTCTTCATGTCCTACCCCACAGCCAGAGAAGAAAATTTAGGCTTCCGTCTTCCTTTTTATTTGCAACTTGGTTTAATGAATGTCTTCTAGCATTACGTTTAAATCAGAAATTGTTTATTTTTCCACCAAAAAAAAAGTCCAAAGCGCATCTATATTTTTTCTTTCAAATTGAAAGGTAAAACTATATAAGAAAGGAAATTCCATTAAATGTAGTAGATAGTGGAATTCTGCACCCTTATATATGATTTTCCTCTTTACTTATTTATTTAAAGAGAGGGACTCTGTGGGAGAAAGAGAGAATCAATTTTATTTAGTTTCCCAGGTGACTTTCATTGCGCCAACTCTTCATTGTGTACGTGGTGCTGGGGTTCAAAACCACACCCACATGCATGCCAGGGAGGCACCATAACAGCTGAGCCACCTCTCCAGCCCCCTATTTTTCCTCTTTTTAAAAATATAAAGAGATAATGTGATTCAACAAGTAATGCTAGGTAATTCAAGGAATCAATATAGTTGAATCATCCCCTAAGTGAAACTAATTTGTGGTGACTGGACTCTGATTCTTAAGATACACAGGTTCAAATACAAAGCTCTTTGTCACAAGGCATAAGAGAACTTTGTGGTACTTCCACATTTTATGTTTTTTTTATTCTTGCAATTAAATGTATGACAGAAATCTGGTATTTTCTGGTTGTAAATGGGCTGTCTGGTTTCTTCCTGGCTTCAATGTGAATGCGACCCAGATCCCCACCACTGTGGTGCAGAATTCTCACTCTTTCATATGCCACCCTCTGGGATAGCATGGGAAGAAAGTTCAGAGAAAAGGTCATATTCTGGGCGGACAGCTTGTATCTGTCTGAAAGAAAAGTTCATTTGTTTCCACTTTATGCTATTTTATTTGATAAGGGGTGTTGAAGTCTGAAAGAAAAGTTCATTTGTTTCCACTTTATGCTATTTTATTTGATAAGGGTTGTTTAAGTGATATTTGCTTGCTTCTTGCAGACCATTAGACAAACAGGTCAGCGGAAGACCTCTGCAATTTTCCCCCTAAGATACTTTCAAAATCTGATAGGAAAAAAATAAAAAATTCAATGCAATTTTTTCTGCTATGGAGAGTTACTTATTGATTGATTAAATCGGTATTTCAATGACATTTTTTAGAAAACTACAAATACAAATTATACCAATTAATATGATAAGTGGAAAATAATCATGTAATATGTTAGCATTGAATCATTTAAGCTGAAATATGAATTCTAATATATCACTGCTGATAATATATCTCTATTGAAGCTTTTCAGAAAGCATTTGGGGCTTATCTATCAAATTTTAAGTACATACACATTCTTTGTGTAAGCCCTTCTAGAAAAATGAATTTATCTCACATATATTTTTGTCTATCTCTGACAGTAAATGTTTAATGATATTTATTATGGCATTGCTTGTAATTTTTATCTATTGATGAACCTATGCAATGTTGTTTTTCACCACTTAAACAAAATATGATACATTACACAATAATATACTTTATTGCCTATAAAAACAAAGTATACTCTATGCTTTGACAAATACAGTGAATGCATTTTATATAAAAATCATAAAGGAAAAACTGGTATATGGTTGTGTCTTGGAAAGAGGTTTGTTAAATTCAACTCTATGGGCTTATTGCCTGGCTCCATTTACCAAATGCACAGTAAGGTACAAAGTCACCAAATGTGTTTGGACAGTAGTTTCTTCCTTTGTTGATATGAACTTCATAATAATCAAAGCAAAAGTAGCAAAAGGAATATTATGCAGCAGACATCAATTATTATAAAGTAAAATTTGATGAATTAATCAATGAATTATGAAACATATTCTCAAATGGTTTGAAACATTCTATCCTTTCCCTGTTCCAAGCAGTGTCTTTGGTACTAAGCATACTAAGTTTATTGCTCACACCTGATCTTTTCTTTGACATTAAGCATTAATGTCAAACTAATTTACTGAGACCTTGTCTGAAAATAAAAATAAAAAGAACAGGGGATCTGGGGATGTGGCTCAGTGATTAAGCACCCTGGGTTCAATATATATATATATATTCAATATATATATATATATATTCTCCTGCCTTTTTGTGGAATAATCTGAGTTCCCCTATCTTTGAGGGCATAAAGTAAAATGCTATGAACATTTTCATGGATTTTTAAAAAAAGTTAAAATAAGATTCCCAATACTAACAAGAATGAAAATTTGATGAAGAACACTAGACTCTTGAATTTAACACAATGACAACCCATGCCAATAATAATAATACAGTGATTATGATTAGAAAAATTGTCAATACCTTCCAAACATACCTTAACTCATTTCATCATTATAGCAACAACTTTGGTACATGTGTCACTGTTCCCATTTTATGCCTGAGAAATCTCAGATGAGGAATGTTAAGTCACACACAGAGGAAATAAATCCAGATTTTTTCTACAATAATCAGTATATTTTAGAGTATCATAGGAGTTTTCTTTGAATAGTGATTTATTCCACTAAAATGATGGTGCATGATAGTTAAAAAGCTATGTTTACATATAAATCCATATATTAGAAACTTTTCTTCTTGCTGGAGTGTTATAGCATAACTTTGTGTTTCAACTTGACCTACAGGCAATATTAAAAGCATATTCATGTAACTGACAATAATATTAATGATGACAAATAACTTACTTTATCATCAGCATTAAACTTCACATTGCTAGACTACAAAAATACCAAGAGAAAAAAAGTGTTCTTATCTGATTGGGCATTGATGTCATTAATTGAAACCAACTTCTAAAGTTTAATTACATAAAAATATTTTCATATGTAAAAATAAGTACTCCCCCAAAAAGTAAAGCAAATATTTCACAAATCTAAGGGAAAAGAATGAGTCATTAAACTGCAAAGAAGAAAAGGGGTAAAAACTACACAGATAAGAATGCTGATTTTCTGAGACCCACATCTTGTTAAGAGAGAGAGAGAGAGAACCAATTCTATTTAGTTTTCCATGTGGCTTTCATTGGTTTGACACTTAGTTGTGTATGTGGTGCTGGGGTTTGAACCCAGGTCCTACTGCATGCCAGGCGAGCACTGTAACCATAGACCCAACACTCCAGTCCCTAAGACCCACATATTTTGAGTTCTTAACTTTATAAATCATGAGAAAATAAGCAGAGCAATGTCTTTGCCTTTGGAAGTTGAGTGGATAAATGATTACTCCATTTATTCATTAATTTATTCATCCATCTGTTTATTCACTCATATATACATTCGTTCATTCCTGATTTATATACTCATTAAACATTTATTAATAATTAGCACTGGAATAATTGCTGCAGAAGGATCAGGAAATCAAAAGGACCCATTTTCATTTATACCATTATTAGATTTGAGCTTCCCAAGAAGAACCATGTCCATTGAATTTGCTTGAATTAATTTCAGTCCATCAGTAACAATTTTGGCATGAAAAGAATGCAACTCAGTGATGAAAATAATAAACTTTTTATTTAAGTTTAATTACTCTAGCTTATTATTTGTATACCTAAAATGTAAACAAAGACAATAAGGAAGGGAGAAAGTGCTGCCTGCCTGCATGCATGTGAGGAAAATGAAGTTCTATGTACTGAGACGTCTTCCTTATTCATTGTGTCTCTTCTATTCAGCCCATCAGCTCACTCTCCACTTGCATTTGGCCCAGAAGACTGAGCTGACCCTCAGATATCAGTGGGATCTTCCCTGCTTTCTATTGTGGTTGAGTTAGACCAATGAGTCACATGGAAAGGAAATTCCATATCAAATGGAAGATAATAGGACAGTGGTGTTGGACAATTTATTCTCCAAATGCCTTCCCTGTCTGCTCTCTTGGCTTCATCTGGCTGTTTCCACGTATCTTGTGCCATTGCTCCTGGAGGCAGCTCAGCATTGTGACATGCGCTCCCTTTCTTGCTCCTTCAAGCCTAGAGGCGATAGCATCTTCCCCCTTACAATCTCTTAAGTATTATGCCATATGTTAACTTTTTGTCTAAGTGGTGTTGGTAATAGATAGCAAAAAATACCCCTTTTTAATGTTCTCTTCAGATTACCTGTATTGAGTATACCACCTTTGAATCTTTTCAAAGAAAAGGATCAGTTGAATATTAAAGAAGGAACCCCTTCCTCCAACACATATTGAACCTATATTAAAAATAAGCATACTATATTCTTTTGCATTCTGAATCCATGTGCCTGTGCATAAATATAATTACTGAGGATTCTTCCTTCTACTAGTAAGAGCATAACACTGGATTTATACTTTAAATAAAAGTTCTGATGTCAAAATATTCCAATTGGCGGTATTTGTTAAAAATATTAAGTAAAATAAAATATATACAGGACTTTGTTAGAGACTGGGGTATATATCAGCTATCTGTGTAATTTTAAGTTCTGAAAATAGGAAAAGGAACTGCTTATTCTCAGCTTCTTTATCTAATTTGTCATCAAACTTTTAAAGCAGTTTGAGGCCTAAAAGTACCACTTAGTTCCAATTTCCCTACAATAATATGAAGGACCATCCTATTAGTGTTTTTTAGAGATACACATGAGATACCAGAAAGTCCTCCTTACAAGGCAAAAATTCTACTTGAAGGAAATGGCTCTGCCAGGCACATGCCTATTATCCCAGTGGCTCCAGCTGAGGAAGGAGGATCGCAAGTTTAAAGCCAGCATCAGTAGCTTAACAAGGCCTTGAATAACTTAACAAGACTTTGTCTCAAAATAAAATAAATAAATAAAAAGGGGTGGTAATGTGGCACAGTACCATGAGTTCATTCCCTGGTACCAAAAAGAAAAAAAGAATAATAAAGTAAGAAATAAATGACATTGATGGATAGAAACCAATTATTCTGAGACTATCTCACTTCATTGTTTAGGGAAAAGGAAAGATGTTGCCCAGATTGCACAGAATACTCAAAAGGTAGATAAATGAAATATCATCAAGGCCTGGCTTGGTGGCAGACATCTACAATCCCAGATACTTGGGAGGCCAAGGCAGGAGGATTTCAATATCAGTCTCAGGAATTTAGCAATATCCTATCTCAAAATAAAAGGGGTTAGGACCATACCTCAGTGGCAGAGTGCCACTGGGTTCAATCTCCAGTAATAGGGGAAAAAATGTCACTGTGATACAGTCCTTGGAAGAAGATAAATCTGAATTCAAAGTCCAGATTTATTGAATACTAGTGTGCAACCCTGGGCAAGTCACTTAAGATTTCTGTATTTGCTTCATCATCTAGAAAGTAAGGCTTTATGTAATCACTATTTTGTGGGATTAGGTATGTTTAGTGATATTTGATTTAATCACTTAAAAAGGTAATCATATCAGCAGGAGCAGCAGCATCTTCTTCATTATCACAAATGAGATATACATTGAAAATGACTTATGTACCAAGCAATATTGAATATTCGGAATTTCATTTAGTTACTTAACCTTCATATGTTTGTCTTCTCTGTAATCCCTACATATAAGAAATGCATGAGATAATGCATGAAACTGAAATTAAAAATTTGAAAGTTTACCAGATATGACTTAATAATCTTTTCTGATTACCACTTACAACCACTTGGCTATTTGGCACCTGTTGCTCTACATATCCAAGTGTGTTTAATTCATCTTGCTTTGCATCTCAGATCTTAGTCCCTATTACATCAGTCTTATTGACTGTAGGTCTAGTACTGACATCAGAGCCTTCTATGGATATGAGCAATGTTAAGAATCCTAATTTTGCATTCTCTTCTATCATCCCTGCTTTATTAAGAGAGGCTTCACCACCTAATTTACACTAGCTTTCTCCCAACCCTTTATGAACATATGTATTAATAACACCAATTGGTCCATGCATGGTTTGTCCACTAGAATAACCTTTCTAATGGCTATATATTCATATTAATTATTCAAACTCCAACCTCTCCAGATTGATATGAAGGGCCATGGGAAGCTTAAACATGCTGTAGAATGCACCAAACGGAGGGAAATGCAGGTTTTTGTGTTTTAAATAGAAAGAAAACATTGTTGTTGGATAAATATTAAACCAGAAAGTTATGTGCTTTACAGGCGCCCTACAAAGAGTTTGCCTAGACTGAAAGGACACTTACCCTTTAACACTGTAAATCAGAAATCATCTATTACATACTTGCTATCAAGATAAATAATACCTAAACCTCAAATAAGAGAACTAGCCAGCACCATTTGTCACTTAACATTCACGCTAAACTCACTTTGTAAATTAGGTGATGCTTTGTGTTAGGTTATTGGCTTTACCCAAAACATGAATAAGCTTTCATATCCCTAGAGTAGATAGTTTTGCAACATGCAGAGAGAAGCCACTGATAGAATCTTGTCCCACCATTGAACCTAGGAAATAGGGAAATTATTCTTGGTGGGGACATTTCAGAGGCAGTTCCCAGGACTTTGGGGAAGACATTCCTGGGTCATCAAATTTGCAATAGGTTCATTAACTTCTAAAAAGATTTATATATATTTCAAAGAGACTAAGAACTTACAAGGTTTTGAAAGTACATGGTTTATTTTTATGAGAGAGGGAAAGAGAAAGAGAAACAATTTTATCTAGTTTTTCATGCGTCCTTCATTGCTCAGAGTCTCCATTGTGTATATGGTACTGGGGTTTGAACTATTATATGTGCATGCTGGGCAAGCATTGTAACTGCTGAGCCACCACTCCAGCCCTAAAATACAGGAGTCTTTTCCCTTATCAACCAGAAAATTTGAGCCCTTTCTTAAAATTTGTATTTGTCTTTTATAATTTTATTATGAACCTTTTGAGAATAATTTGCAGATGTTTATAGTATATGTACAAATTTGTTTTGTCTAGAATATATAGAAAGTGGTGCCGGAATTGGTAAGGTATACCACTATGAAAAGAAAACATACGTTAAATATTTGGTTGCTTTTCTATAAATATTAATTTGAAAAGTTATTTTGTGTTCCCCACTTTAATGAGCTTGTTACCTATTTGAAATATAATTTTATTCATTTATTTTTGTAGCTTTCATTTTAGGGTTTTTACCAAGCCTAATTAGCATTTTTAGAAAATCATCATTCATGAATGTGTAAAACATTAACAGTGTTCCAAAAGAGATATTCAGAGAAGTATCATTCAGTCCATCCCTACATTTCCTCTGCCTCTTTAACAATGTTCTTTCTTGTCCATCACAGTCAAATAATCTCAGTAGTCATGAACTTCTTTCTTCTTTTTACAAACAGTGGTCAGATTCCTGTATATTTTCCTATTGCTTCTTGTTTTTCTCTACAAAGATAGCATTATAAATGTACTCTTTACTGGTTCATAGAAACTTTTTCAATCTCTTACTTTATAGATGCACAGTTTTTTTTTCTGTGAATTTTTCACAATTTTTTCAAACACTCCTTAAGAGGTTAGTATAAGAGATTACAAACAATTCCAAATGATGCTGCCATTGTTTGTATATCTATATTTTTGTATTGTTGGGAATATCTTCAGGATAAATTTCCTCTACTTTGATCAAATGTAAGCAAGCATGTTATTTATATAGAGAAAGACCAGGTCCAGGCATCTCATAACACATTCTTGAACTGTGTTTTATCATTTTCAGAATCTCCAACTGCATGTAAGACAATCCTGAAAAATGGCCTCAGCAATTTAGATGTTCAAAATTATGACACACTCAGAGGGATGTATGGGTATATGAGGTTCATGGAAAATTATCACCCAATGTGTTCAATTTTCACAGCTGCTCCTGAGGCTTTGTTAGATTCTACTGCTGGGTTGTGCTTCTTCCCTCAAAGCACTTAATATTCCACATTGCAGTGATTTTCTTGTCTTTCTCTCCTTCCATAAGGGAAGTTACCACATCTTATCGAACTCCTATCAAATGCCTTGAGCTGTTGATGCTTAAGAATGCAGAGATAAATAGATAGAAGTAAATGGTCACAAGAACAAGATTAAAAAGTAAGGAGGACAAGTAATCTGTACTTCAGTCATCTGAATTTCCACTAGTTCACCCCAAAGATTTAGTAAAAGTTACACTTTTTCAAATGCAAATTATTTCATCTTCTTCTTATTATAATCTCCTTGTTACCTATTCAGGTCAAGAGAACATGGAGCTAGTGGTTCACAAACTACATTGAGACTGATTTTGACTTAAATAAGTGGCCTTTCCATGCATTAAGCCACACATGATAATGGCATATAGAAAGAAGACTTAAGAGTAGAAACAAGATGTACCAATGATTCTTTTATGGAAACTCAACAATAATGATGTTCTACATGTCATCGATATGATCATTACTGTGTGAAAGAACAGCCCAGACTTTCTTCCTTTTTCTGTTGGAGTTGGAACCCAGAGACACTTTAGCACTGAACTATATCCCCCAGTCCTTTTATGATTTAATTTAATATTAAATAATTAATTGATATTTTGACACACTGTCTTGCTAAACTGCTGAGGGCACATCTAAATTGCCCAGTCTGGCCTCAAATTTGATATCCTTTGCCTTAGCCTCCCAAGTTGTTGGGATCACAGGTGTGCACCACCACTCCCCGTCCTAACCATTTTTCATTGGTATATTAAAAAAAAAGTTTCACTACAAATTACAGTTGCCTAAGGGTATAAAATATATTGTACTCATTTCAGTGGGATTATGCTAACCTTAAGCAAGCTGTGGTCATATAATCTCTATTTTGGTTGTTACTTTTGTCAAATAAAAGTCCTTTAAAATTCTCAGTGGTTTCATCTATGGAAAGTTGCACTGGAGCAATGTGTATTACTTTTAAGTAACTGACTCTTCCCCTCCATTCATAGTTCTTTAAGCAAAGAGACACCTGGTTCCCTGGCTGCAGGTATAAATAAATGATATGGCTTAGGCAAATATGGTCCCCTCTATTTGTAGCTACTGCTCTGGGCATGGTGGACAAGATTAGAGAAGTATTCATTGGTGTCACCTCAAAATACCCAAGCTGGTAAACCTTGGATGTCAATTTTCAAGACCCACTTAAACTTCATAGCACTTTTGATCATCTGCCAAACTGCATGGTAATGTTTTGTTGAGAATGAACTCTGCTGAGAAGAGAAAAGCACCAAGAAATGTAGATGGAGGAAAGAGGCCCTGAAAATATCAAGTACCTGGATCCAGTAATTCTGAAACAAACTCTCTTAAGTGTTGAATTACGTAAGGCAGCAAATTCCCCACTCTATGGTCTGATTTATTCCCATACACAGTTCTGACGTTAGCAAATATGTTTTAATTCGCTTCAGAAAGATATCTAATTTAAACTCTTTTCAACAAAGTAAGTCAAAATTAATAGGATTCCATCTGCTAGTTGTGATTTTACTTATTCCTATGGCTTCTTTCCTTAGATTTTATACTAAAACATATGGGGAAAATATATATTAAATATTTATATATAAATATATGTGTGTATATATGTGTTCATATATATAAATATGTTTGTATATATGTGTTCTCATATATATATATGTGTGTGTATGTGTGTGTGTTTCACAAATGTATATGAAAATGAAGTTAAAGAAATAAAACAGATTTACTCTTAGATAGTATTTGGATCATGAAAGAAGAAATGGACAAAGTTTCATGAAGATATTAGTCTGAAGGACAAGAGACTTAGGTTTTAATCCTGGCTCTGCTTTAAATTTATTTTGTGCATTAAATCAAAATGAAGATTCTGCTGGGCCTGGTGGCCCACACCTGTAATTCCAGCAACTTGAGATACTGAGGCAGGAGGATCAAAAGTTCTAGCCAATCTCAGCAACTTGGTGAGGCCCCATCACTAATAAATAAATAAATAAATAATTCACAAAAAGAACTGGGATGTGGCTCAGTGGTTAAGCAATCTTTGGTTCAATCCCTGGTACATAAATAAATAAAAACATATATAAATAAAATGAACATTCATTAACTCAAACATGTACAGGCATAACCAATCATTTTTTCCAGTTTAAGTTCTGATTCTTAAAAGTCCACAAATATAACAAGGTTCTTTTGTCTACCTTTAAAAAAAAATTCCAAAAATATATTAAGAGTCATAGATGTAACTAGGAAAATTCTTATCCAAATTGAAGCAACCTCTTATTTTGATAATATGTGTGGACCTAGTTGAGCTTACTCTGATACCTTTGACTTCCTCTTGTAAGCAAAAGTGTTATGATTTGTGGTTTATATGTGCCTATGATTAATAATACATTGGTAGTCAATTATTATTTAATAAACTCCACAGGTTTGGAGAACCCAGCCAGATGGTCCTGTGGTTCCTGACCTTTATTTCCCCAATAAGACCATTTTATTATTTTTTCCTTTCTTTTGAAATATTTTAGTTATAAACCTATGTTTCAGTGGTGTCATGACTGTAGTTCAGAATTAAGCACTGGTTGTTCCTCTGAACTTTAGCTTTATCTTCTCCAAATGGAATCACGTTACCTACAATGCAGAGCCACACTAAAACATGAATGGAATTTTTGTTTTTGTCCACTCTTAATAATGTTTTCTAAATAATTCTTGTCCTGCCATCTTTGGTTTTCTTGATCCTTTATTTCTACCTTGACTGAAATACATTGCAAATCATGGAAGATCACAGGAATTCCATAAGTTTAAAAAGAGAATAATTCTCTATTGAAAGTGAATTAACAAAATCTTGGGCAGATTTAGTAACGAAACAGTGCTAGAATTTGAAATAGATTATCTAAAGGCTCTAAAATCAAGTCTGATCTTTAACCAAACCAGTATATTGAGTAGGAATGTCACGGATTAAGGAGAACAAATACCCATTTGTCACAAAATGTCTGGGATAAAAACTTTAATTAAACCTTCTTTAGTGGAGCAATAGCATTTGAAATTTAAGAAAGCAAATGTAATCTGACCTAGTATACATATAGCAAATATGATAGGCAAACTGCAGGTGATTACAAGAAGATATGACAGTGATTTACCTCTGTTCCAATGCCACCCATAGCAAAGTGAAATATTTTCATAAAAAAGATTCCTTGAAGCTCACAGCGTTCCTTAGATACATGACCATTAGTTCATTTGTCAGCTGGTAAATATTCAGTGTCGCATTGATCAACTAATACATATTTTGGGTCAATATTTGGCCTCTTTAGGCAATGTCTATGATTACCACAACCCCAAAAAAGATTATAGAGAAAAGCGAGAACAAGTACATACTTGAATTTGCTTATACTTGATGGGTGTCATGTGGTCCCTGAAACGTGCAAGACCCTGAGTCCTGGCCTCAGGGTTGTGGGTTAGACTCAAGGTGCCCATCCATGGTGTTTTGAATTAGTTAATGAATGCAGTGTTTTTGTTGCTACTCCAGGGCTGACATTTATTATTTCTATCTTGTAAATTTTATTTTCAAGAGACACTAGGTACATCCATTACTTCACTCAATAATGTCAAATAAACTTATTAAATCAAAACTTACTTGAAGGACAAGAGATCTCTCAAATAAAAGTCTTCATTGAGCTGCTACAAATGCTGGGACTAATTCCACAAGACTCTGGCTGCAAGTCCAGATATTAGTTAGAAAAATGTCTTCTGGATCCCAGAGCCAGAGTTTTTAATAATGAAACTGTTAGGAGAAGAAGGCATAAATTGGTAACACTACACTTACATTGGCTATAGACAAGATTGGCAGGACCACATAAAATGGCCTATGCCTGGAACAGAGAGTCTGTAAGGTGAGTGTTTGTTACTTCTTGGTTGGTTGTTCCTACAAGCAGAATGTGATATTACCTTGATGGCTAAACTTCCATTAATAAGATACGAAAGTAATGAAATCCTTTATTTTTTTCTTCGTTTGTTACGTTTGTTAGTTTAGCCCAAACTGTCAGTTTAAATAAGCTTTCTTATCTTCCTCCCTCTTTTTCTACCTGTAACTAAATTAGGGAGTTCTTAGAATTGCCTTCATGTCAATATCAATGAAAATGGACCACATGTTAAGTAAAATGAATGAGGATAAAAGAGGCGGCAGTTACTATGGTTTTATGGATTGTCCCACACATGCTGTATTGGGAATGGGGAAAGTTCTAACTTTTATTACTTTTATGAAATATTCTTTGTAGAGTGGGAAGTTTGTAAAAGGCAATAGGCAGAGCACTTTGTATCCATCAGCAGTTCTCAACCAGGGGTGATATGGATGTCACCCCCACAACACCACAGGTACCTGTCAGTGCCTGGAGAGACTTTTGAAGTACTGTGCTACTGACAACCAAGAGATAGATGCCAGGGATGCTACTAAACCTACTCAGAGGCACTATATAACCCCCCAAGACATAGGAATGTCCTGCTTAATATGTTAACAGTGCGAATGTTGGGAAATCTGTCACATATATGTAATTGATCACAATAAAATATTCTAAATTATATTGTTTTCCCATATTGTGAGATTCTGTGGAATGAGGATCTCAGTGTTTCCCAATAGCCTTTGTGTAAAATTGTCATCTTAATCAAGTTATTCATATCATACAGAGAAGAAAAAAATAGAAATTTGGGCCCTTCCAGATCTATTTTGCTCTTCAGACACAAATTTTTAGCTTTTTGTATGACTTAACTTATATATCATGAAACAAGTTTTCCAAATATACCTTTCAGAGTTCTCTGGTAACTCTTTGATAGCCTGTATACCAGTAATCTTGCACCGTAAGATTTTGAAACCTTCCCACCCTCCCCAGTCATGCATACATTTTGCTTTACTTATAGACTGAGGATTTAGTTTCTATTAAAGAATGGGGCCTTGAGGTCTCCTTTTGAATTGAATGCTGAAGAAACTTCAGCTTTAATTAAAATGATAGTATCGCCATTTAAAGGCTAAAATACCTACAAGGACACAAGTAATAATGGCCCAGTTTTATATGGCTTAGCGGGCTGGCTATCTCAAGAATGCTTCTTTTGCACCTGGCTTGCTTTGAGAAAGAGGAAGGCTGCTTTTCTAAAGATATGAATTCTGGATCTGATTGCTTCTGTGAAGAACATTTAAAGAGGGTTAGACACCTCTGGCTGGAAAAAAAAATCACTTCATGTTAAAAGTTTCACAGTTGACAGAAATGTTAAGTCCCATCAACTTTTTTTTGAGCAAACCTGGGCCTAACTTGCAAGCTGTTGAGAACTAGGAATCCTTCACAGTTGCAACAGAAATAGCACTGGAAGGGCCTGTTGTGCATCTGACTCTGGGCAGCTTGGAAGAGCATGAGCAAAAGAATTAAGACAGGTAATCAAAAGTGCATATGAACTCCCTATTGTCTTTCTCACTGAATAATCTTTCTTTGAATCAAAGAAATGCAAGAATGACTTAATCAAGAAAATGAGAGATTATTTTCACCTGGTCAGATTATCTTTTATCCATTTCTGTGAACAAACTCACACATAGGTTGCATTCTTTGTTAAATGGGATTACTTTTCTTCCTGCCTAAACCAAATCTACCACTAATGTTTGAGTAATTTCATAAATGTGAGGATTTCATAGAGACTTATTTATTTATTACTGCATCCTCTTTACCTATACGCTATTCCTAGAAGACCCCTTAGCTTATCACAGGTTGACAACATTTTGTTTTGAACTAATTAATCAAGACAATGGTGGTATATGTGAATGAAGAAATGCAGAACATGATTGACTAAAAGGTTTCTGTACGGAGCATGCCCTTTTGCCGTGTTGATCACCCTCTAGAAGCTGATCCTTAGCCATGCAAGCTCAGCAATAGTTTCATAACCTCTTTGCAAGAAGAAACATCATTAAAGTCAATGGAATAAATTTATTTTCTAGTGTATTTTATCAATACAGTTCCTTAATATTCTATGTTTTAGAAAAAAAATTTTAATGAAAGTAGTGCTCAAAATAGTTTACAAATTTGAAATAAAGACAATAAAAGAAAGCATAAAACTGCTTAGGCATGAAAAATACAAACGAACATCTAATATTTTTGATAATATAATTAAATATGTAATCAATAATGCACTTGAAGATGGTACTGTCGATGAAGGAACTGGGGAAATCCCCAGGGGAACCTTTATTCTGTGTTGGACAAACCTCAGAAATTATGAGTGGGCACAAAGACATCGGCTCTGTGCTGCCCAAAGGCAGTTAAGAGCCTTGGTATTACAGGCTCAGTGGAAAGAGTGCTTCCTTAAAGTAAAATGTCTTTCTCCCTTGTGGTTCACTGATGAACTAAAACTTCTTCCAGGACACCTTGTTTAGTTTCTTCAGGTTACATTTTCTGAAAATCTCTGTGTAATGTTATATTTCTCCTAAATCTTTTAACATTCCTGCTATGGATAGCATCAGGTTATGTATCTGTAATTTTGACCCTATTTCTTCCTCTAACAAAATTTCATATAAGGATTACACATGAAGACTAAAACCTTGCACAACTCCATTTCTCACTGAAAATGGAAAGATTGTCATTAACACATGACCCACACACAGTTTATTAAAAATGAACAGTGGAGTGAACAGTTTTTTCACTTGCATTTTTTGTACCAAATTCTTTGTTTCCTTTTCTGCTGGGATGCCACCTGGCCCTGGCAGATGCTGTCTTTATTAATCCTTTGACAGTGGCCTTTGCCAGCTCATTCTATGGATGCTTAGCAGAAAAACGTCTTTCTTTCCAGAAGTCAAATGCATCAGTCATATGTATTAATTCTCCACCCCCATTTTACTTTTCTATGTGTACCTATACTTCTGCTCCAGAGCTCATTGGTAGAAGGAAGCACAATTCTAAAAACCTTAGATAATCTGTAAAATTAGTTTATGTTATTCTAAGAAACATGCTTTCCTTCTCTGTGCTTGGTTTTCTGTCCTGGAATAAATAGTTTGGCCAAAGAATATGCCCAATTGTCCCTGGGACTCTGAAGACAAAGAAAATTGTAAGAAAACTGAACTGCTTTACATGATATCATTTACTCATATTAAAATAAAATGGCAGCATGCCTGTGTCTTCATTTCCTTCCAAATTACACAAACTCCAAGAACACCATCTCATTGCTATTCCTCTTTTTGTTGTATTAGAAATTATCATGTTTTAAATCTGGATAAGGTGTAATATCATTCAACCTAAGGCATTTGTAGAGATGTATTGGGAAGGAGGCAGAAAGGATAAAGGTGGGTAACGGAGGGGGGTTTCTTGGGGATAAATCTAATTTTCAGAATTTATATATATTATATTATTTCGTTCGAAGCTTATTTGTTCAAAAAATGCATTTCTGAATAAAATTTAAAAAAGAAATTATGCAATGTGGTCATAAGAACTGGTGCATCTCTGCCCATTTCATTTGAGAAGACTCCCCTAACCCCCATGTAACCATGACAGAGCCTCACTCAGCCCAGATGGAAGATACAGTGACATTCATGACTTTTTTATATTATTTTTAAACTTCAAGAGGAAAATGATGTAATTAATAATCAGCCCTGATCACCATTCACACTTCATTACTATGTGATCTTGAGCTAATTAAATTGCATGAATCTTTACTTCATATCTACAAAACAGGGATTATTAGTAATACCATACTTACTGTAGAATTAGCTTATATTCAGAAAAAGAAGATCAAAGACCCATAATGTGTAATAGATGCTCAGTAAACTTTAGATTCTGTATTTCTTATACAATCTTTTGATATATTTCAAAACAGAAATATTGCAGAGAATAAATCTCTATCTTTATCTCTTTATATTATAGTTTGTTGGCAGGATTTTATTGATATAAGGAATAGAAAGTTAAATGCAATTCCTAACATAAATTAAATTCTTAATAAGCAGAAGTTATTGCTCTATTACCTTTAAATTATGTGCCCTCAATTCTCCTCTCTTCTCCTGGACCAGTCATTTTGCAAGGGAAGAAGGCATCTAAACCAATTGTTTCATCAGCTGACAGAACTTCCTGTCAAAATTGGAAGTTTGGACAAAGAAAAGGCAGAAAATAGAGAATGGAGAGATCCATGGCTTGACCACAGGAAAGGTGAATTATAGAAATCAAAATTTGCCCCAATTTTCCTTATAACCATCTCCGCACTCCTTGGGAACATCTTTAAAGGCTTGATGTGAAATGAACAGATGTCCTGCCTTTTAATTTAATTTCTGCTTAATTTTATGCAAGGAATAACCGTTTTTCCTTAGTCATTTTTATTACAGTTCATACAAGGAAGAGCTCTTACAAGTAATTACTTCATAAAACTTAAGGGAATAAATCACAGAACTTCAGGATTAATGGCAAATGCAGGCATGAATCTTTCTTACACACCAGGAGAGAACCTCCTCAAATAATATGCTAAAATCATAGAATGCAATGAAAGAGACTGGAGTGGAGTGAAAGATCTTCCCCAATTGCCTTATTTTGTCTCCTGAAGAAGCTGAGTCCCAGAACTTCAGGAACTTACTTGAGTTCCTGAACTCAAGTAAGTTCCTGAAGTTCCACAGTTGCTATATATTGTTCAACCTGTGCCATTCCTGGGACTGAATATTCATAAACACGTGGGGATGAAAACTGTTATAATTTGGAAATAAAAGATTTGCAACTCGCTAATAGACATCAATTGTCATGGACTGAAATGGGACTCAAGATATCAACCTCATCAGTCCTAGTGAGGGTGCAGAAGAATAAGCAATGAAAAGCACTTGTGCCTAATTTTAAGTTTGCAGTTGTATTAAATATTGTAATAAATATGTTGCATACATTATTTTAGCTACCCTCCTCTAAGAAAGCACTGAGGCATTCTAAAATGACAGTTGAAAAACAGGAAGGGTCAGTGCCTTTGAATCAGGCTTAGATACTGGGATTGGCCCCTTGGGATAACCAGGATGAAACAGGCAGTTATGAGCTTTTTTCTCGCTCCTTTGAAAAATGTTTGCTACAGTTCAACATTTAGGATTTAGCTCTAATTCCTTGGAGACCACTACTTCACTTTTTAGATAATTTCCCTCAGGCATACACAGGGAAAAGGGAGTTTTGAAAAGGCGTATCTGGCTGGTCATATTTACTAGAGTGTGAGTATTTTTCAAAAGTAACCCAACTGTCAATATTCTCTGAATAAAAGCTAGTAGGAATTAAAATTAAAATTATGTATGGTTATAAAAAATGCAATAAATTGCATAGCCAATCTGGTCAGAATTTACTTGGGAGATCTTCTTGCTTTCAGAAACTAGCCTCCTTACGTAAGAGATGGAATAATTAACACTATTTAGGCAAAATAGTCTTTCATGTCAATCTAGTACAACACATAAATCCTACATTTGCAAAGTCCCAGAAGAGAAAAGTGATTTGCAATGTTTTTACTTATAGATACAGGAAATATTATGACACACATTTTTTTGCCCCAATTCTACTGTTTTTTTTATAGCGCTGCCTCCCAAAATGTTAACTACAATCAAGATATATAGATTAATTTTCAAAACATGAAAACTTAAGAATGTCAATATTTAAAGATGTTAACATCATAATACAAGCAAAAGAAGAAAAATAAGAAGCGTTTTCAGTGTTATATGGAAAACTAGGAAGAAAAGATGAAATCAACCTAAGGGTATTCATAACTTTGAGAAAATGGCTAATTAACAATATTGACTTTGACAGTGAAGAAAATGATAAATAGGATAATAGACTAAAGATATACTTGACAGAAGGTAGTCTTGATTTTTCCTTTTTAGCATCCTAATTAAACTTTGGAGAGGATGACAAGTGACAGGATGAAAGTGGGTGGAAAAGTGAGTTTATTTAGTTATTTCAGGAGCTCACCGGCCTTGAGGTAGAAAGCTGTCACTCCTTTGTCACTAGGTGTAAGCAGGGGTGGTACCTAGTTTTGCCAGGTGGACTATTTTTTTCATAAGGATCAGAAAACCTAGATTGTTTTATGATATATTCCATTGTGCCTCTGGATAAAATAAACAAATTTGATAGGGAACTCATGAAAGTGACTATTGTTCTCAGAACATGGCAGTTTATAATAAGATCTGCTAGAGTTCTGCAAAACAAATAAGTTCTTCTTTTCCCCTTGATGAATTCTAAAGAGAGTCAAGGATGAAAACATGAATGATAAAAATATTAAGGAGTAAGCAAAGGAAAGAAGGCTAAAGCAAGACTGAGAGAGTAGTGCAATAGAAATAGATTCATCTAAAATGGAGAAGAAACCAGATCATTGGCACAGCAAATGGCATCAAATTCAGCCAATTATTCACAAAAACAGAGGCTGAAAATGACCATTGACTTTGTCAATCATTATGATATTGGTAACTTTGATGGATACTGGGTCAGTAGTTTGATGTTAACAAAATTAGATATCTAAGTGCTTGGAAAAAAATTAGGTTATGGAGTAGACAGAAATTCGGAGCATCACTTTGTGCAATGAAGATACATTTAACTGTTCACTCTCCCTTCTCCTCCAAAAGATCCCATCACTTCCAGTGCTATTTGATTGGGAAGATACTTGACTCATAAATATTGTTAAGGAGACAGACTCTCCTTAACAACATTGATTTATCTATATAACAAGGATAATATTAAAGAACTTAGCAAGTATTAAGCAGACAAAAAATTGATGTTGACGAACAGAGACATAAGAATGCCATGCTTAAAATTCCAGCTTTATTGTGTTGGCTAGTATTTACTGGACAATCTCCAAATATTCATTCTGTGAAATATTTGACAAAAGCCACTTATAATCCTCACAGTGACATAAAGTTTTCACTTATCTTTACAACAGATACACTTTTAAGGTACATTGCAGCAGCCCTACTATGTGACTTATGCCACATCATCTCAGGTCAATCTCTGATTTCATCTGCAGTCATTGTTGTCAGTTCCCAGGCCCTACAAGAATATTGCATGCAAAATTTCTGTATGCCATTCTGTTTTCTTATTTCAGAATTTTATTTGGCAAATGCTTGGGAGCTTGCTCAGGTGAGGTATGGGACAGCCCAAGTATACAAGGAAATTGACAGCTATCCTCTGCTGAAGGAGAACGGGAATTATGGATAAATAACTCCATGTCTCATGCTCCTGTGTAATGCATTCAACATGATTTCTCAGACTGAAACCCAATTGTCCCCAGTGGAACCAAGTCTTTCTTTCAGGCTCTGCGTTTAGGAAGACTCTAGGATACTTCGAATAGCAGGCGATTTTTCTGAGGTATTTTAGAACAGCATCCAATTTCCAGCACTACTGTTTATTTTATTAAATTCCCCATCTTCTTTGCAACACAACAGGACAACTCCCCACCCAAAGACAATCAGAAGATTTGGAGAAAGACAGAGTTTTTGTGAACTCTTTAGGAAAGGCATAACCAGCAGAAATGGGCAGGATAGAGCAAAAACAGAGATGCCCTAGAGGGAAGGGAGGTTTGTCCAAGACCAGAACTGTGGTGATCTTACCATGCATAGCCCCTCTCCACAAAATCCTATGAATGAGAAATCTTCTGTAGTTCTCATGTGGTGGAAGTTGGTGCTCCAACTTTGCTCTCACAAAGCCTCCTGGGTCCTACAGTGTTTTCCCTGTTGCTTATTCTTACCTTTGCAGGTTCAGCACTCTTGCTGATGATTTTGACAGTTCAAAGTTGCCTGCCATTTCCAAAGCAGCACACAATGGGCAAACAGCTGAGTGCTTAATTTTAAAAGTATTTTCAAAGAAAAGAGAGGCATTCACTTCCAGCTTTGTCATTCCTTATCTTAATGAGCCTTAAAATGATAGATTAACCAAGCCAAATTTTTAAGATTTTTGCTGTTAAACTTAATAAAGGTTTTACAAATGGATTTGACACAGTGCTTGAATGGCCACTTAAAATACTAAATCCTTTGAGACCAGGGAAGTGGGTTATTAAAAGAAACATAGGGGCAATGAAGGACAAAATACCTTTGGAAAACTCTTTGAAACAAAATGTTTAAATAAAGAGGAGCATAAAATTCTACACACTGGATACTTGAGCTATAGGAAATAATAGACATGCAACTCGTAGTATATCATATATGAGCTTTCTTAAAAGAATGCAACGATTAAAAAATACATAAAATCAGGACTTAGGTAAGATTTAGTGGAATAGTATGTGCTTCTTATCATGTACAAAGCCAGTCTGAGTTCAGTTCCTAGCACTGGGAAATAAAAGGAAAAAAATATGTATAAATATGTATATCTATCACATGAAGATAACAATTTGGTTTTAAAGAGAGAGGGACAATGAGAGAGAAAGAGAGAATCAATTTTATTTAGGTTTTCATGTGGATTTCATTGCTCTGAGACTTAGCTGTGTACGTGGTGCTGGGGTTTGAACTAATGGACTAACACAGCCAGGCAGGTGCGGTTACTACCGAGCCACTGCTCCAGCCCAAAGATAAAATTATTTTTAACAGTATTTTTTCTAGAAAGTAGATAGTGTTAAATGGACAGTTTCTTTATGCTGCCAGGTTTGGAAATATAAAAGTGGGCCAGGAACCAATTATAGCAGAAAACCTGAAGCAGAAGCGAATGGCTCTTTGTTATTGAGTGGGAAGAACTTAGGGACTCCCTGGCAATCCGAGGAGAGAGAGAGGGAAGGGAAATGGAAGAAAAGAGTAAACATTCTTAGGTGATTTGAAGGTAAGAAATTATGACTAGAAAGTAGTTTAACTTTTTGCATCTTGTGGTTGCCTTAGTTTATTTTAAAGTCCATATATGTAATGTGCATTTTCAAGCGTGTGCGTGCGTGTGTGTGTGATGTAGGCCAGCTCCCTATTATGTCTTAACTCCTACATTACCAGCAAAGGTCCATTCTTCTATATGCCATACAATCCATTATAGTACAAATTGCTTTCTACGAAAGGAATATTTTATTAGGTCTGCAAAAGGACTTGATTTTACATCTTTGATAAAAGAGACTGAGCACACAGATGTTGATGAAGAACCAGAGTGATCATGGGAAACAGCTCTTCATCCTTCCCCATTCATTCCTTCCTTCTCTAACATTTGCTTGCTAAAATATACCTATTGGAGGGCTTTCAACTTCTATAGGATTGCAAGAAAGGATTAACAGATATATCAACTCAAAAAGGGCCAGGTATCCCTAGGTGCATTAAACAGGTAATATTAATATGCTGCTATTACTTAAAAAATACACTAATAGTAGTTCAACATATGTATACACACACACTGTAACTAAATGAATGAAATTCATGTTTTTCCTATTTTCTATGACAATCTATGAATATTAGCTGCTAACTGTAATGAGATTTGAAAGGGAAATATTAGAGTCATAGACTTACTTACATACCTTTTTTAGTAGTTTCCCCCAAATATTATTATTTTATCAGGGGGTATACAGTTTATGAGATCCTACATAGACACACTATCATGCCTTTCTCACCCTGTATAAGAACATGACCATCTACTCTACGACAGCACACTTTGTGACTTCAGGGAACCCAGTTTGAGAAACAATTCAATAGCACATTTATAAGTCCAGAAATAGGGGTTCACATAGAGAAAAATGGTTTACATAAGTATATACAATCTAAGGGGCCAATGTGAACTTAGAAATCATAGCATCTTTGACCCAATACAACCCAATTTCCAGTGCCTTCCTAGGTTTATCATATCTAGCATTTTTATAGATTATAAACAATTGAATCAAGATCCTTTAACCTTGTGTTTACTGCTGCTACAAAACTGACAAATTTCCAGCATAGTACAGTTAGATTACCTTAATTTTTAAATACATTTTGCAGTTATATAAATGATTACCATCTTTCTGCTACCACCACAATGGTCTCTACCAGTACTGTCATCATCAGTATTCTCTACATTTTAATAATAGTGTAAAATAAAAAATTCCATTTTCTATGAAAGGTAAGCACTAGGAAAAAAAAGAAAGAAAGAAAAGGGAAAAAATGCTCTCTGGTCTTGTTGGTGGCAAGTGCTAAATGGTAATACATAATAAAGTCAAGAATCATATGGCCCAGAAGAAAAGTGAACATTATTAGAGAGAATAAAAATTATTAAGTAAATAATGTTGGGCAGAGAAATGACATACGTGATATAGAGTGAAATATTGAAAGAGAGATCTAGACAAAGATGAAACAAGATGAAAACCAAACTGCCAAAGGAAGTAAAATGTTGGTTGTGATATAGAGGTTAAGAGAATGATGGATGAGATCATGGCCAGTGTTGTGGATACATGGTCAGCTTCCTAAGTCTTTCTTGTCTATCCTTTCCACAATAAGTTCTATGCTTTGGTCACAGAGCACTTCTAGACTGAATGATGGTTTAAAACAGTTCAATATGTGGTACCCTAGAAGGTTCATCATGTAATGGTATTTAGACAATGTAAAGAATCAAAGCCAGCTCTTCAAGAGAAGAGGGATGAGAAGAATTGACTGGTACAAGGAAGATCAGTGGGTTCCCTTTCAGGCGTGCTGATCTCCTAATACTGCTTTATAATTTTTTTCTCAAAGTTTCAGGTAAATAAGAACCCTAATAGTTTGTTTCACTAATAATACTGGATATACTAAGGTCTCCTAAAGTTACATAATACCGAAGATTGTACAGTTATTAATAATTAGAATCTAACATAAAGTATGTTTCATGAGCACACACCACTTGAAAGATGAAAAAATGGTGTAATTCAGAGAGAAAAGAAAGATAAATGCATCTATTAGCCCGGGCACTTTTCAAGTAAAGGATGTGCTATGGTTCAGACAGGAGGTGTTTTCCCAAAACCTCATGTGGGAAGCAGTGTAATGATTTTCAGAAGTGAAATGATTATGAGAATTGTAACCTAATTTGAGGATTAATCCATTAAAATGAACAAACTAGGTGGTAACTATAGGCAAATAAGGTGTAAAGTTGGAAAATATAGCGGGGTATGCCTTTGGGGTTTGTGTTTGTTTGGTAAGAACTCTCTTTCTGCTCCCTGGATGTCATGTCCTAAGCTGCTTTCCTCTGTCATCCCCTTGCTCCATGATGTTCAGCCTCACTTTACCTAAAACATTGGCACCAGCCATGTGTGGACTGACACCTCTGAAATGATGAGCCAAAATAAACTTCTCAACTATGCGATTCTTGTCAAGTATTTTGGTCATAATGATGCAAAAGCTGACTAAAACATATGGATTATTACCCCTCTTCAGCAGATGAGAAACTAAACTTGGGTTTTTTAGAAATAATGTCTGTGGAAAATCAACTGGTGGTTGTGAAGTTTAGAAAAGTGAGCAGGAATTTTTATTGCCATGGCTGAAAACCAGTTAGTGCACAAGGTAACATGAGGACCAACAGAGTAGTCAAATAGCCAGGAAATATTATAGACGTTGTGAGATACATTGCATTGTAATATCAATGATATCTTCATGGTTGGTTTTTAATTTCTCCTTTCATGCCATAGGAAATTCTAAGCCAACATTTGAAAGACAGCTACAAATAATAAAAAAACCCTCAAATCCTAAATTGCTGAAGACAATTCATCAATAATCTTTGCGTTTTTTTTTTTTTTTTGTCTTCTAAGCTTTGAAAACCCTCAGAGTCAGTCTTTCTTTAGCATTATATTTTCAAGAGGATGGATCACGTAGTCTCTTTGTAGGGTTAGCATTATTATTTTCTCCAGGGATGATGTGGGAGAATCTGTGTTCTCTTTAGAAACAGACTACATAACTATGACAAAGTACCAAATAAGACTGATGTGTAAATTCCAGTTCTCTTAGCACAGCATTTTCTCTGTTATCGCAGATAATAACGACAGTTCACAGAGAGCAAAGGCAAACATTCCAGTGAATCAGGATAAGAGAGGAAGACATTTAATTAGCTCTCAAATGAGTAACTGTTTACTTACTTTTTGTTCAGTTTTACACATAACAACCTTACTATTGTTCCTTAAAGTGAAGCTATTTCTTTTTCATCTTGTTAGTGGGAGTGCAAATTAGTGCCTCACTTCTGCAAATCTTCTGGAGATATGAATCAAAAAACTATGAATGCTCATATATTTTTTAAAAGAGAGGAGAGAGAGAATGAAAGAGAGAATCAATTTTATTTAGTTTTTCACTTGGTTTCTGTTGCTCTCACACTCCTTCGTGTACGTGGTGCTGGAGTTTGAACCTGCATCCTTAAGCATGCCAGGCAAGTACTGCAACCACTGAGCCACTGCTCCAGTCCTGTTCATATACTTTGATCTGATAATTCTACTTCTGTTTCTAGGAAATTTGTCGTGGTTGAAAAATCAGACATTTCAGTGAATATTTACATACAATGGTATTTATTAGATCAATTATTATATTGAGGTTATTGCAAAAAGTGTACACTTAACAAAGTCAACAATGACTATTGGGAAATTATTAAAAATTGTATATGTGAAAATATTGACTGTCTTGAGAAATGAAATAGAAAATAGATTCTAATATATGTCATATAAATAGCAGGGTATAATACTATAAAATAATTATCTCTGTAAGTACTTATGTATAATATATAAAGATTGTACTACTTACATATTTGTATTATAATATGCAATATAATCTTAATTTGTATGAAAATATATACAGAAAATACATAAACAGAAGAAAAAAGTAATTAGAAAAATATTCTTTGTAGTTAAATTTAGACAGACTTAATACTTTAAGATTATAATATGGGAAAGTTTCTTTAAACAAGCAGA